>OY855903.1:10782500-10822500 GCA_963693305.1 Meandrina meandrites | reverse complement strand
TAGATCGGGCTTACCTTCCAAGTAGCTCCTCAATCTAAGGCCTGGATTGATGGCTCGAATAACGGCCTCGATAATTTCTTCTTCTTTATAGCCCCGTTTCAATCCAGCGTTAATTTGGTGAGCAAGACTGGTAAAGCTCAAGCGATCTTTCTGACGTGAATCTCCAATCTGTCCCGATATTTTAAATTCCTTCCTGAACGGTGGAATCGCTGTGGTTTCTTTAGGCGTAACTGCGTTTGTGCTTGACTTGACAGCAGACTTCTGATCCACATGTTCGGTTTTCACACCACCCTCTTGTTCACTCTTCGCGTCTTTCGTTGCCGGTTTCTTTTCTTTAATTGTTTCTCTGAGATTCGTTAGTGCTTCAGTTCCGAGTTCTTCGGCGTCTAAATATTTCGTTAGGATTTGTATTAACGCCAGACGTCCCGTATCCGTCTCTTTAACTTCGATATGTAGCCCCGCACAGATTTCTCGAAGACTCGCTTCGCTAAGCTGACAAATTGCTGTTCTCACCTCTATCTGAATCTCTTCGACGACTTTTACAGACATTTCGATGGTTTCTTTGTCACGTCGGGGTCACCAAATGTTACACTCTACTCAATCTCGCACAGGAACTACTACAAAACTACAATGACAACACGTCTTCTCATCGATCCTTGCTTCGTTTTTATGTTCGCCCACGTGTGGGATTTTCCGATCCCATAATAATATGTAACATGGGGCTGGGCCCAGTCCCTCACGTTCTACTTGTAACATTTCCGCCTTTTGTTCTTCTTGGACCTCTTCTTCGCTACGTTGTCGACCAAGAGTTTTATGGCGCTTTCACGCTCATTGTTCCGGATATTCGACCAAGGCCATACTGGTGGGCGACCATCCAGGCCTTCTTAGTCGATCAATTTCTTTTGGGCAAGAAGGGATCCAGTTCAGTCCTACTTTTCCCTTCCCAGAATTCTCAGGAATGGCTCCCCCGTCCTCTGCAGTGGGACCTCTGGGCGTTCCGGTGTGTCTGCTAGTAAATATTTTTTGCCTTACAGTGCCTTTGATCCCTAGGTTTCAAGACCTTGGAAAGCCGCCCGACGATGTCCCGCTTGTCTATACCATAATGACGTTGATGCCAACTTTTGTCAGGCTTGTGGTTCGCGGACATGCCTTAAAAAATTTGTTGTGCCTACCAAGACTATAGACCATGCAGAAATTGCTAAACGTTTCCAAGAGTTTACGGATGTGTTCAAAGCCAAGCCCTACCAGAGACAGAAGTCCGCCCTTGAGCAACAACTTTTGGATTTTCTAGCTACTTTATATCCCCCGAAAGACGTTTCTTCATGCACTTCGGATGATATTGTTAAGTTCTTGATTAGCAAGGACAAGTCGGGGAAGACTGTGTTACATAGTCGATTGTGTTCTAAAGTTAATTGTAATTGTCCGGCCCGTTTGGCCGCAGGGTCGGTAGACTCCTTGTTAGGAAAGTTGAGGGCCATTTTTAATAATCTTGGCCGTTTGCACGACTCTAATCCTGTTGCGCACACTAGGGTTAAGGAATACCTTAAATTTGTTCGGGAGGAGCAGGCGGGTAACTCGATAGTGCCTTCACAGGCAGTTCCTTTGTTTTTTGTTAAGTTTTCTAAGCTAATGAGTTTTCTTAGGCGTTCTATAGAGGCCAGCGCTCACCTTTCCGTTGTTAATAAGTATATCTTAGTAAGGGACGCCACATTTTTCGTTGTCGATTTCTTTACCGGGGATCGCGCTTCGGATCTCGGCCGCCTTTTGGCGAATCAAGTGTTTAGGCTTAAGGACCGAAAAGGGTTTTTACTTAAGTTTACACTTACCAAAACTCTTCGGGGTGATAGATCTTGCCCTTTTGTCTTAGAACCTTTTAAGGAGAATGAGGTTTGTCCTGTTTCTTGGATTGAATATTATTTATCTGTTTGTCAGTTGCTTGGCATTCAATTAGCTGGTGGGTATTTGTTTAGAACTACTGATCGCCGTAAAGTTGTAAGCTCAAGGCCTTTTCTTGGTTCTGCGGTTAATAACCGTCTGCGCAAACACCTCACTCAGGCAAAGATAGATTGTGGGGAGACTCCCTACAGCTTTAGGCTTGGCCTTTCAAATACCCTTAATATGATGGGCTGCTCTCCAGATGAGATTTCTCGCTACGTAGGATGGAAGAACACCGATATGGTTAACCACTACACTAAAATGTCCACTGTAGCTGGTTCCTCCTTTATCACCGGGCGGCTCCTCTCGAGTACCGAATGTCTTGATCAGGCTCCGATTTCTCACCCTAGCAACCTCCAGTGTATTTTCTAGTTATGGGTTAGTCATGTTTTTCATGTAACACTGTAGGGCTGGTGTATCGGCTAGCTTAGAACAATGATAGTCATGGGCAAGGATGGTGTTTGTTTGTTAGGAGGCATCTGAGTAATGGGAGGAAGTAAAGAGTGATGCACCTGACTTGTCTTTTGTTGCGGCGATTCTTTGGGGCGTTGGAAGTTTTGATCGTTTAGGTCGTAATGGTGAGGGCAGGAGCGAACTCTTCCCATAACTTAACCTAATGCGATGAGGTAATGAGTATGCAGTGAAGATTTTATACTATTTCGATCTCAAAAGAAAACTAAATAACAGGAAAGAATTCGTGAAACGTAGAATAAGTAATCATAAATTATTGATTGAAACTGGCAGATATGATCTAATCCCAAGGGATAATAGACTCTGCCCTACGTGTGGATCAAACCAAATTGAAAATGACATTCATATACTTTTCCATTGTACTAAATACTGTAGTTTTAGAGATCAATTTTACAAAAAAATAGAGAATCAAATATCAAACATAATCAAGAGAGTATGAAGTGAGAGGGTTAATTCCCCATATAGGCCACTATTTTTGTTCAAATCCGTATCCACATTACTTGAAAATTTCGTGTGGTATAGTTTAACTGCAAGACCCTGCAACGAACGGTAGATGTTGTTTTTATGCCAGTTTTTTTAACGTGCTTCGTTTTATCGCTTGTTCGTGCGACAATTCCACCAACAGACGGACGAACACCTACCAAAGTGATCCGAACTTCGTTTCGGTATCTACGATCCGAACTTCTTGACATGAAGAGTCCAGAATCCGGGCCAAAACTCTCGGCTAATCCGCGATCCGCTGTACTTTCGACATGTTCGAAATCCGCGAATCCGTCCGTCCGTCCGTCCGTCCGTCCGTCCGTCCGTCCGTCCGTCCGTCCGTCCGTCCGTCCGTCCGTCCATCCATCCATCCACTTAATAGCCAAATACGTCTTCATGCAGACTAAGCGTTATTATTTTTTAAAAAACTAACTCAAAAACGCGAATTGTTTACGTGGAAATCACAATTTACGAGTAAAAAAAAAAATATATATATATATATATACAGCGGATTCAGGTTGAGTGTTTAACGGCCTCAGTTGTTGCGTTCGTTGTAACGGTTGAATTAATTGCGTTGCGAGGCAAAATGACAGACGTTGCTAGGCAGGAATGACGACGTTCTGTCTGGGAAAAAGCACGTTGTGGTTTTCCCAGGCAGAACGTCGGCATTCCCGCCTAGCAACGTCTGTCATTTTGCCTCGCAACACAAATCAATTCAACCGTTACAACGAACGCGACAACTGAGGCCGTTAAACACTCAACCTGAATCCGCTGTACAAAACTGATGCAGTTTATTTTTAGCTTTGAAACTTCATACTCTCTTGACTTCTATCGAATGAAAGTGATGTAACACATACGTAATTTTTTCCTATTACATAATTATCGCTTTAGTTAAGTTTTACACTTTTGCAATACTGTATCAGTGTACTTGCAGCAAATAAAGCTTGTTGTTGTTGTTGTTGCTGTATACTGGTAGTTGGTAAACTACATTTTTAATCTACAACCAATGCCGATATTACCGTACCTTCAAAACAGTGTTTAAAGTATTTATACTAACTGTTTGTGGTCATAGCCTAAAAACAGATTTTAAATCCACTATTTCAGAGTTGGTTCGGTAAGGCATAGATTGGCCAGAAATATACTTTTCCTGGCCAATCAGGTACAAATTCAAGTTCCAATTCTTCTGGAACTAGTTCTGTAAGGGAAAGTTCCCAGGGGCTTTTCAGCGCTTGTTGTAATCTTTCTTCCAACTGTCCATTTTTATCTTTATTCTCAGCCTCCAGTTCCAGTTTTTTTATCGTGTTCATTGCTTTATTCAGTTCTTTCTTCTTATCCTTGATGCTTTTTGTTAACGTTGCAATTTGGTGTTGCAGTTGGCTTATTTCTTTCTGTAAAAAAACAAAAATGAAATAAATCACTTTATTTAAGTGTCAGAGTATTTAGCACTGTTGTACTAATTGTGGACACTGTAAATAAGCAAACAAATATTACAAATAGAACAGAAATTTCTGTAACTGTGTAATAAGATTTATTGATCCGTGAAGCTAAATAATTTGTTTTCAAAATCCAATAACGAACATCACAGTTAACTCCACTAACTAAAACAGAAAATAGTTAGTCTAAACGAAGTATTTAATAAACAATGTCTGTATAAAATGTACAAACGTGATAAATATTTACGGGAAGATCTGAAAGCCGACACAAATTCAAATTCGTTCATAAATGAATTATAATTCTCTCAAAATAAAATTAGGCTTATTCTTAGTGCATACATTTACGTTTGTTACCTAATTATTTGAGAAGGCTTGTATATTCTGCAGGGCAATTAGCTTTCAAAACAGCCCAATAATATCGGAGACGAACACGGCAGTTTCGTTGTAAGCCTACTCCAACACCACCGACATATACATTATATGAATTATCAACGAAGATCAATTTCTTTCTTTCCATCGGTGTAGCCTTTAACAGTCTTTTATTCTTCATTTCAGTGAAGTTGATCGGCTTTGAGTTCACTTTTATTTGAGCTCAATTCAGTGATTTTCGGCCTTGCTCTGCGGCAGGTCGAACCCAGGACATCGCTCTTTTTGACTTGTAGTCCGATATATCATGTTCAAGTCGGCAATTATTTCGGATCATCCGTTACGAAGTTGTCCTAAATCATTTGGTATAAGTTTCCATGATGTAGATGAGTAAATAGAGCGAGAAATATTATTGACGGGGTGAAATATAATAACGAATAAATATTTTCTACATTCCGCCTTTTCACGCAATCGATTCGTGTATGCGAAATGAAATATCACTAGTCGATTTTCAACATGAAGTAAAAAAAAAAATGTGCAGTGTCCTACAAACCTCTACGATAGGTAACTTATAAAATTAATCACTAACAACACCATCATCATCATTATTATTGCCATCATGACGATGACAGTGATGATGATAAGGATGATTATGATGATGACAATGATCAATCATCATGATCTCATGGCTTTTAACAATTTACTTACAAAAACAAAACTTCTATTTAAATACTCTGACAACTAATGTTTAGCAGTAATCAAACACATATGAAAGATACAAGTCAGATTAACTCACGTCTCTTTCGCTGGTCTGAGTTTCCTTTAACTCAAGTTTTGTGTTATTCAACCGACACTTCATCCTAAGTATTTCCTGAAAAAACCCAAATTATTAATAATCAATTAAATGAAAATAATCTTAAAAAAAACACTAAGGGTCATCAACAAACAGGTTCAACTTAGTCAGTACTAATATTTGAAATAATTTTAATCTGATTATAAATTTGTGTAACAGATATCTTTTGCTTATTTGCAAATTCTACAATAATTCTACACACTGCATTTTCCTTACAATCTTTGTATGAAATGTTGCATAACAAAGAGCCAAAGCCAAACAAATCTCCATCTTGTTTTTAGAAGTGACATTTTTAGTTTAGTTGTTTTATTTATGTATGATCATAATGATCCACTTCATTTCTTACTTCTTTCAGCTGTTCTACCTCTTCCATCGCAGCCTCCAAGTTTCCCGTTGTCATTTTCTTTTCTTTTTCCTCAATAATATTTTTGAAATCTATGAAAAATCACAGCCATTATCAAACAATGCTCCAGAGGTTTTAAGGTAACTATTCCACTTTTTAGAAGGCTACTTGTAACTCCCCATTAGATATTTGAGTCAAATAAAAATTTTGTGTACAAATTATTTTTGTGTTTTGTGTGAATCTCGAGTACGAAAAAAATAAACAGTGAATAAATAAATTAAGCCTTTGGCCACATCCTAGAATTACTTCGCGTTCATACCTATACAGGGTTTCAAGCAGCACACGTCCTGATTAGATTACGTGCATGCAAATCCGATTACCAGTTGACTTTGCGACTTGGTAATTTTGTGGCCTACCCAGGAGGACAGGCTGTATATTAGGGCAATCGGCTTAAGTCCATTCACAACTTGATTCATAATATTGCTCTACACATTCCTCTTTAGTTTTACACTAGTTTTAGAATCACTCCACGAGAATATTTTCAAGTTTTTGTTGAATTTGTTGATTATTGTCACTCTGGCCGGTAATACATAATAAAATACTACCACCCAGAGGGACAGGCTACATAATTAGGCAACCAACTTTGAATTAATTCACTGGTTAACACATTACAGTGTTCCATGCAGTCCTCTTCACTCGCTTGGTCTACTGAGATAGAACGAAACAGATTCTTTTCAACAAGATAATTATGAATATCATTTTTAAATGTTCCTTTACAAGCGCTTATTAGAAGCTTACTTCTTTAATTAAAAGCCTGTCAGTACATGAAGTACAGTTTTAAAAGCTGACGGTCTATGAACTTACAAAAGGTAAGAGGCTTGAAGCATTCGAAACAATTCAATGCATTTCTCCATCCGGAAAGATAGATAAAAACATACTTGTCAGTAAATGTCTTGTAATTCACTGCTTGCTCACGTAAAATTTATAGTGATTACTGATAGAGAACATCCGCCATTTTGGAAATGCCGGGAATTTCCGAATACTGCTTGACTCGGAAACTCGTTCCTAGTACTCCTCGGCTGTCCTTCTGGACGGAAGGATTTAGGCACAACCGAGAGACCCTGGTTTAGTATGGTTACGTACCTTTCAGACAATTGAAAACATTATAGGAAGGGGTCCCCTACCAACAAGTATTTTGTCACGCTGTCCTTTGTCGATTTCTATCTATTGGAACGTAAATTTAAAGGTCAAGCAAGTCGTGTGTCTTGAGGCAATTTATTGTGGACGACAGTGGACATGTTGCCGTTTTACAGAAATTATAATGGGAGTGACAGGCCTACACGACTCCTACGTTCGTGACATTTGTATATTTGACGTATTATATTCAATTCACTTGTTGTACCGGACACAGATGACATAAAATAATAGAAACAAAAGACAACAGACAATACTGACCAAAATACAATGAATTAAAAAACAATGGTTAAACAATGTGTTCCAGATCTTCCAACTCTCACGCATTATGCGTTAGTTTCACGACTTCAGATACAAAATTTCGATCTCAGACATACGGGCCAATTTCTCACGCCTGAGTGAAAAATCTGAAAAATCTTGATTTCTTACTCTAAAATCCATTAAATGCAAATTCAATTCAATTTCGACAAAAAATAATCCAGAAAAGAATCAGTGATCGCTTCCGCCAATTTTACTTTTCCCAGGATCTAGAAACTGCAAAATTCCATAAAAACACCTTCTTGATTTGTGATTTACAAGCAAAAATGAAAAATACGACACTTTTTGTCGATTTCACTCGTGTTTATATAAAACCTGAAAAAAGTGCCATTTTTTTCAGATAATTTGGAGTATTTCCTGGATTTCTCTCGGATATTGCTGAGGTGAATTTTCTCACTTAGCGCGAAAAAGTCAAAACGTGAAATTTCTCGAATTTTTTCAGCTTTTCGCCTTTTTAATCAAAATAGAAAAATGTCGACTTTTTTCCGCTTTCTCTGTTCGGCCTCCGACGCGTTTGGTGACCGCAGTCCGGAGAAATTTGCGCCAAAATAATGTCATTTGATTCGTTTTCCAGTAGGGGAAAACAGTCGAGCTCTCGCGCTTCGCGCTCTGTTAGCTCGTCTTGTAGGCCAGTCTAGGCTAATATACAAATGTCACGGCCTGTCAATAATTTCAAGCAGTGCGCGATTTCCTTTTGCAAGTATAACCTTTGAACAGGATACTTTGCCAACCGATTACACAGCCTACAGAAACTTGAATTTACACTAGGAGACGGTCTACAAACCTTTTTTGGCGTTTGCGAAAGATTTCAAGTCGACATTTGTTATGAAACCGTGAAAGTACTCACAACGGACACATCCACATGCGGTTGTTTTGATTTACAACACTTTCCACTCTCCCCTGGGCTCAGTAGCGACAAACATGACACTTATCTGCCCCTCCCCCAAATTGTTTATTTGTAATCTGCTAAAATCTGGAAGGCACGTGACCAGACCAAACCAGGGCTGGGTCTCTCTTCTCTCGCTCTTGGGGGGGTGGGGAGGGAGACCCTGGGAACGAGATTGAAAGAAGCCGACATTTGCATAATCACATCTCTGTTGGGCATTTTGTTAAATGTTACTGAAAAAAAAAAATTCCCTTCATATATTATTGTCATCGATTCCTCCATCTTCTGTGAAACGTTCGTTTGAACTTAACAAATTTTCACCGAGTTCATGCGTACCTTTCCATGACTGCAGCGCGAACGGCCGCTCGGTAACTTATGAAGTTTTTCATTGTCTATAAATTTTCATTGAAACGATAAGCCATCTTTTAAAACGATTAAATGTTTTGGTGTTTTGAATTGCGAGACCATGAGCTCTGTGAGCGAAGCAGCGAGATCAATCTTGAGGCCATATGTCATATGTCGGAGTCAAAACAGGTTTTTACTGGTCACTTGCATTTATATAATTAGTTGCTAAGATAATAAGTAGTGCCAAGTGTCCCTTGGGTAATTCTATCACTATGTTGCGCATGTGTGAACTGAAAACTGAATACATATTAAATTACACACTTTGACCGTGTTGAAGTCCTAATACCTGTTTCGGTTGCAATTCAGTACTTCAACCTTGTATCCTGGCCATCAATGACATTTATAGTGACACGAATCAGGAAATTAATATCTAGCAAACCAGCTAACAATATTATAAGAAATATTTGTGGATATAACTGAAACAAGTTGTACCACAGTACAGGCAGACCACCCTATGTGTTCGTGGTTAATAATTGTTCACATAGGACGAACAAAAGAAATATGTTGAAATCTATGAAGGTTACGAATAAAGCTCTGAAAATTACATTTCTAAATAAATCTCGTTCTAAATAGTTCAATGAATGAAATGTCAATCGACTCGTGAGTGTTGTTTTTTTCGCGTTCCTGGGCCAACCTCGTTCCCAGAGCTTTTCCCTTCTCGTGGGTGACCGCCACCCACGAGAAGGGAAAAGCCCTGGGAACGAGGTTGTTCCTGGGCTGTATTGGGCGTTTTTGTTTCGTGTCACCTTGACGTTGTCAAGGCGACACGAGAATATACTATAGGGGAGAAGGTGCAGGAAAACGACCTGCAACAAGAAACCGCCTAGAACAAGAAAGAAAATACACCAGGTAGTTAGAAACGACTAATATAATGTATGACCGAAAGAGAGAAATTACATTTGATGAGTTTTCTTAAGATTGAAGAGCAGAAATGTCTATCTAAAACGCAAAACAATTAACATTATAGTTTTATTTTTGGACCGCGCCGATTGACCTGTGTCAAGAGGTACCACATGTAGATTCATATATCCTGTTGTGAATTTCACGCTACAATATAACACAACTTTTATAGAGCGACAGCAACAGCCTTTTTAGTGGATAAATGAAGTTCTAAAGAGGAATACATGTAACGTATTTGGGGTGAAGTGTCTATTTTTTCTTCAACGTGTACGCTTTTCAATTTTCGATATGTTTGAACTGCAGCCAGCAGCTATCAAGTAAAATACAGACAAGCTTTACGTTCTTAAAATACTAGGAATAGTTGACACTACAGCTGCCCCGCCGTTAATCAATTATTTAAGCGCACCCGTTTATACTACTGTCAATGCTTTCGCGTGATACAAAATGTTGATATTTAGGCTCTTTTATTATTATTATTATTATTATTATTATTATTATTATTATTATTATTATTATTATTATTATTATTATTATTATTATTTTTTTTTTTTTTTTGGGGGGGGGGGGGTGGGGGGACGTTTACGAAGAAAACACTCAATGGCGGCGCGTTTATTCTAAATCATTCTCGTGTTGTGCTGACAATCTATCACATGGTTTTTGGCCTCTTCTGCAAGGTGGGACGAGGACGTGCGATTTGAAAGAAACTTAGAAAAGCAAAATTATGCAAAAATTCGGAAATATGAATGATCACGTAAACAAGACAGTGACTAATAACCAACAGCTTGAAATCATTTTGCCTGTTTTGCTGTCATGAGTAATCTCGGCGAGGATAAACTTAAGCTATAGCAAAATGTTTTAAACTACGATTTGAACTCAACTGTTTTTAATAAAAGACTTTTTTGGAGCTAAAGAAAGAATTAGAAACTCGAGAGCTTAGTCATCCTCGGAGACCCAGGGGCAGTTAGTCGGGGCTAACCGAAGTAGACCGGGCATATAACATGGGTGTATGTACATTTGACTTTCATATAATGATATGTTGATATTGTGTCACTTCCGCTTCCTTCCATTCCTTCCATAACATAGCATCATGAAATAATACGAATAAAAATTGCTTGAGGTTGTTTTCCTTTACGAGGACAAAGCGTAACATTTGGCTTCCTCTGAAGCCGGAAATGAGATTTGTTCCAGCAATGAGCACAAACCGTCGATTCCTTGAGTTATAAGCTAGTTATAGTGGGAATTGGATGCTAATATGATAACTTTAAACATTGCCTAAACTCGGGCTAATAAAATGACGAATGATTTGGCTGCAAGCTTCTGCCCGGAGAATTAGTCGAACGTTCGCACTTGAATCTTCTATACTTATTTAGGCCACGGGATTTACTACGCAACGGTATCAATGACTTACACAACATCCTAACATCGGATTCTAAAATAGCATCATAACGACTTACCGCGCAGTAAACCTGTTTGTCCTTGTTGGGCTAGTTGTTAATCTTGGTGAGCTTTTCACTCTGACGACTTTTAAACAAGAAGGTTTCAGACATGAATCAGTTTGCAGCGCCGTCTCAAGAGAAGTACGTGGATCAGCTCAGGCTATATATAGCAACGGTCATAATTGAATGGGTATTCCCCGTCCGTGAGTAACTCGTTACACCCGGCGCTGGCCGGCGCGCTTGCAAGTTTCACACTAACTTTAAAATTACGCTGGAACTATCCTCTCAGAAGCATCACTTCAAGTTCATCACTTATTTCAATCTTATAAGCTCACTGTGAAAGCTACGTACAAATGTTTATCGTTATACTGCGTTAAGTGTACCTTGAAATTATACGTTTTGTTGTTCCGTTTCTAAATAGAAAAGATCTATTTTTAACCTTTCAAAACTTGTGACCAGTATAAGTGGCATTTATTTAAGATTTTATTCTAAACCTATAGCGACATTCTAACACAGTAACCAATGGTCATTAAAAACACTTTATTTGGTAATATGACATTTTCTAACAGGTCAGACAAGTGTGGTTTTGCCAGCTCATAATCACGTGCCTATCGTTTTTTTTGGATATTATTGGTCATTACACCGGGAAAATAAAATAACGTTTCCCTGCAAATTCATCTGACCGGTAAGAAAATTAAGCTCATTACACGTAGATAAGTACCATACCCCTGAATCAGGCTTCGGGAAAATCCGCTAATTGAAATCTACGTAATTCACTTTACGAAAACCAAAAGGGGAAAACCACAAGGTTACAGTTCCCAATCGATATGTAAAGAGATTAGCTGTGAAGGAAACATCTCATTGGTTGGTGGATATTGGCCCAACTGGGTATACACCAATCAAAAGATCTAGAGTTCAGAAAAGTAAGCTATACTGATACTTTCGAAATAATCGGGAAATTATAAAACAAATATGGTTTTCAACTGACTGTTGTAAAACCAAAGCCGAAGTTGTTTGGAATGACGTGCAATCACAACAGACGTAAAACAACAACAAAAAAAGTGAAAACTCGTAGCAAATACACTGTAAGAGCAAGGTGAGAAGCTGACTGCGAGCTTTCGCGTAAGTAGGCTGCGAATACAGCCGCCTCTCATCGCTCCCGGCGCGGCCGGTTTGGCGCGAAACGCAACCAACCAAAAGAAATACAAAGCCAATCGTGACTCGCTCACACACGTGTAGTGGCGCTTCGCGGCGGCAATATGTTTTTCCTTCTCGTGGCGGCAGCACGCTTGTAGAGTCGCATAAAAAGAGAAAAGGCAACGCCGGCTGACTTGGCTCGTTGAGGCTTTTCGAATTGGACTGAACAGTGACTGAAGCACTGTAGTCTGCTGATTGAAGTTTTGAAAGATCATTTAGTGCCAGATCGGCAAAAAAAAGAAAAAGAAAAGAAAGAAAAAAAAAATCCGACGTATAAGTAGATCATAACAGCTCTTTTGCTTTGGGAAATTTAGAGAACTTTTGAATTGTCAAGACGACATTAAATTACCAGTTCACTGTCCACTCTAGTGTGTTTACTTGCATCTGCTAACCTCTGAACCACAGTAGAGGCTTCTCGTCTGTGTTTTGATTTTCAATTTTTTTAATGATGTTTCCTTCTTTTTAATTTTTATACAGGGTCGGATGGGATTCAACTGGTAGCTGAGAATCGGTCAATTAACTGAGATTCCAGCACCCCATCTAGACCCCCTTTTAAGGCATTCTTCGTCATTGATAGGTTAGAATCTCCTATAGGCGCCTAATTTGGACAAGGCTTGAAAGGAAAAAAAAATCTTAATGCCAAAAATAAACGTTTTCTTTATAACGGTCAAAAGTATAAGATTTAAAATGTATGGCTGCAGAGAATTGAGAACGCCAGTCAGCTTATGCCGAAGTGGAATATTGATGGTGTATATATTTAGCGATAGCAAAGAAATTCATTTATTCAGTTTGTGCATGTTGTGTACAAATGATTACTGGAAAGAATTGAGGGTCGACACTGACAAAACAGTCTCCGCACTGGCAGTTACTGAGAAATGGTTATTTCTATATGGCTTGTTATAGGTTCTGACTGTTAGAGTCTCTTTGATGCCGGGGAAGGAATAAGGCATCTGAATAGACAACCGGAAAATTCAACGCGTCAAACAAAGTGATTTGCAGATGGAAACAATGGGGATTGCTCAATCATCTGAATTTGAAATCACATACTGTTCGCCTTGATGTATATTCTGCCTCTGTGCGGCTTAGTGTAGAAAGGACGAGAAAATTCGAAGAGTGATTAAGGCCATATTTATTTAGCAACCGCCATTTGATGATTCATTCTTCGTTGTTGAAAACTTAACTGGACTTAACTTTGTTGAAAACCTTTATCAATTAACTTACAGTAACTCTCTCTACGTCAGAAGGCCCGTAAGGCAGTTTTTTTTGTTTTAAAACAAACAAAATTTAATTCTGAAATCTAAAAAATTTTAGTCAGTCTGAATGATGGTTGATCGTCGCGAACATGTCCGCGTGAAATCGCACTGAAATTCGTGGAACCCGGAGCCCAGATTGCGGAATCAGGTGCACACTATCTCGACGATACTTTATATATGCATTGCATATTCCTGGATGCACTCATTCCACTACATGTCGTGCAGACACAAAATTCGCAGATTGCATAGTTAAGATCGATGGATCGACAAGCGAAAGCCTGCTGTACCAGTAACGGGGCTATTTCGCTATCAATGTTCAGCGAGTCGGGGAATCCTGTGATTTATAATTAGACTGGAGTGATAAGAGCTTACTTTTTCGTCAGGGGAAATGTCTATCGCTTTTTGTTGCACCGGCATGTAAATTCGCTGCAATGTTTAACTCTGGGAACTATAACAACGCCACATAATTTTATCAGGGGATTCCCCGTTTTGTGAATTACTTACCGGTATAAGACGGGGGTGTTATTTATCATAACAAAATCACCAATTCAACGGTAAAGGATAACCAGATTTTGGATAAAATTAAAAGGCGTAAATTACTTCAATCGTAATATATTTTCAGGCTGTCGAAGCCGTTCCTCGACTGCCTGTACCCGTGGATCTAACTTGGTGTCCGCTTGTGATAAGTTCTCCTGAATCATTACGCTCTTGAATAACCTTAACCTTGAACATTAATCAGGCGTTCAAATTCCAATCTCTGAGTAAAGTCTGATTACCGGTGCAACTGAACAATGCGACGCACGCTTAATTTTTTGAGGACTTTGTTCTTGGTGCACCATGGCTGTGACAAATTGCAGTGATCAATGACTCGAAGGTGTAACACAAAAAAGGCTCAATCGCTAGCGAGAAATGAAGAATGTTTTGTTGGCAGGAGTCTATTGGCGCGGCAGCGCAAGAAAATTGATCAAGTGCCATAATTAAGACCACCTACACTTGTCATGACCTTACCAGCTTCTTGTGAATGTCACATATGCCGTTCGATCTGCATTGTATGATAAATCGAGAATTACTCTTTTAAAAATAAAATCTGCTCTTTCGGAATTTAACCTATAGCTATTTTCCATTCGACTTGCCACCAGTCACAGCAAAGGAACAACAACAACATTTGAATAGCATACAAGCATCAAGAGTTTCACGCTTCCGGTTGGAACGTAATGCAACTTGGGATATGTTGGATCAAAAAGTGAGCACCACCTCAACATGAAGTCAAGCATCAAACAAACAAAACAGTGAATTTACTGAGGAAAATTACGGCTGGGTTTCCAGAAAACCAGAAAAATATCAAAAACTGCAAGGATCTAGCGCCTAAAGGACAACTGAAGGCTAGAGGGATACCAGTGTAAAACGAAACCATAAAAAGAACTGGCAGAACCGATGAATTGTCGGAAGAACTGGAAGAGTGCGAGTATATTTATGCTCATAGTTGACCACAACACAACCCGGTAATATTCTCAATGTTGTTTTAATTCATTGCGATTTAATATCTGACTTAGCAGAAGAAAAAAACGCTTTGCAAACAGACAACAAACGCAATAATTGCATTCAAATTGTTTTGGCGGTTTATATTTCAATCGACGAACTCACAAGAATTCCATTTACAAAATTGGTTTTCAGCGATCGAAATACTGCAACTGTTCTAATAAAAGAAAGCTGAACTGATTACGTTTATCTTTTTTATTATTCTATGTCAGTTACGTTTGCCAAAAACTCTACAAGGGAACTTGAGACAAAGTAGTAATTGCTTGTTTGTTTATATTCGAATTTCTCACTTGATCTTGCGCTATTTTGGCACACATTTAAACTTATTACTAAGGAAATTAAAATCACAACAATGCGAGATCTTAATTTCGTTTTGACCCTGGATATACGAAATATTCGGCTAAAAGACACGATTTTCAATTTACTAAAGTGATAGTATCGATATTTTATGTTTGAATGTTGTGGATTTTGGGAAAGTAGTTGAAAATGAATTATAATTTCTGTTTACAACGCGTAGAATAATGGTAGGGGTGGCGAATGGCCTTTTAAAAATGTTGAGTCTCGGCAAATTTACGCCGAGTCTCGGAATCTCGGCGCTTAAAAATAGGGTCTCGGAATCTCGGATTTCTAGAAATATGACGGTCTCGGAGTCTCGGAATTTGAAAATTTGGATCTCGGAGTCTCGGATCTTGAAAATTTCGATCTCAAAATCTCGCCAATGGGACTTCAATTTTTTATCCGCAAGCTTATCCGAAACGAGAAATTAAGAAATTTACCCCTGCCGGAATCTACATTTACAATTGTTATGTAAAATATATATATATAGGGAACCGTAATTTCCACTTTATAGAAGAAAACATGTCGTGATAATAGTACATGGGTACCCAACGACAATCGTTTGAGAATTGAACTGTTTCTCGGGCTCGGATTTTACAAACAAATTCAAGTCTCGGGCTCGGATTTTTAAACTAGGGTCTCGGCGTCTCGGCAAGGCTCGGATTTTACCATTCGCAACCCCTAATGGTGAAGGTTTTAACAGGATATTTACTGTTCAACTGTATTTAAAGTGATTATAGTAACAGATATAGTTTTCATATCTACGTAAAAATCAAACAATGTTCCCACGAAAATCTTGAAACAAGCGTGACACGAAACGGTTTTTAAAAGTGCTTTTGATTGCCCTATGTTACGTTCGGCTAGAGCTTTATCGTCAGATTCGTAACCTTCATAGATTTCAACATATTTCTTTTGTTCGTCCTATGTGAACAATTATTAACCACGAACACACAGGGTGGTCTGCCTGTGGTTGTAAGTCTTTTGTTCCATAAAAATCTGCATTGAAAACATTATCATCAACGATTGTGGTTCCATAATACAATAATATAATAATAAAATGGAAGATGTCTGAAAGCGAGAGAATTTAGGTGTCATTACTGAAAGTAACGCAATCTGTATTAGGAAGAAATTGAGCTGGGGCTAATATCTACATTTGTATCTCAGTAAGTTCTTTACTTATACCTTACTGACATAACGAACGTAACTTACCTAGAAAAAAGGCTTACGGTTGGAGTACTTCTTACTTGATGCGTTTGATAACTCTGCGAAAGTTTATAATATATACTTGCCAAGCTTTATTACCGTAAGCGGAAGCCCCAATTTTCATTTTCATTTTCGCTAGGCTTGGTAGTGAAACTAGCCAGTCTGACGCTGGTATCAGCCAAAACCGACTAATAGTACCATCTGAAACAAATAACGATAGCTAGTGAAAATAGTGTTTCTGAAGTGTTTCTGAAGTGCTGAGGGTCTCCCAGGGGTTTTGGGGAACAAGGGAACATTGGCAAAATATCGAAGGGAACAAAGGAACATTAGCCAATTTTTGGGAACAAGGGAACAAAATTCGAAAAATTACAGTACGAAAAAATTCTGATATAAGGAATAGAGAGCATTATTTTGGAGTGGGAACATGGGAACATAGGGCAATATTGGAAGGGAACAAGGGAACAAGGACCCCCCCTGGGAGACCCTCAGTGCTGTAAATGCTGTGAGAACAGACGTTTTCGGGATCAGACGTTTCGGGGAAGTAGTGGGTTATCACAGAAACGAAAAAACAATTATCTCATAATTTAAAATTATTGTTTAACTCATAGTAAGACAATGCGTCAAAACGTGCTTTAAACAGGTCAGTAGGATTTAACATGTAACGGTGGAATTCAACATGTGATCAAGGTATGATTGAACACGTGAAGGGGACTCTCGACAACACGTCACTCCATGACCTGCCGCACGTAGTTTCTCCTTTGAGGAACAGGGTACATGGCAGAATCAACACGTTCACGGCGTGACAGGAGCCGGACTCCACAAACTAAATAGCGACGCCGTAGAACCCGTCCGAAAGAAGTTCGTTAAATCCGGATCCGACGGGATCACTAGGGAAAGAAAAAGTCGAAAGATTTACATTTAATAAACGACAGATTGCTAAATGACAACCAAAGCCATTGCTAGAACGCAAATAAATATAATTTCAAAGAACAACAAATACTCACGTGTTGCTCATTGAGGAATCAAGAGGAAGTGCATTCGCCAAATGGAATGAAGCTATTTTGACTATTTTTTGTGATAGATAGTGAGCTTTCAATTAGATTACGCTTTGTACTTGCTGCCTTTCATTCCACTACCGCCCGTAAAGTTTTCTGTAAGATTAGACGGTGCTTCGCTGATGTCACAATGTCACACAATTATTGTTACGTGACTACGCTAACAAGATGTGTGGTCAGCCCCCCCCCCCCCCCCCGCCCATCTCCCCGCCCACCCCTGCAGAAAAAAGATAATAATAATAATAATAATAATAATAATAATAATAATAATAATAATAATAATAATAATAATAATAATAATAATTATCAAATAATATATAATTACAATAAAAACCTTCCCAAATCCTTTGCAGCTGAAAAATCGTCAATGCCAAATAACTTGGTCAGTTTGAAGCCAGCAGGAGTACAAACGTCGTGTAGAAATAACTCTTAACAATAACCACTTCTTGTATAAGGCGCAAGGCCATGACGTCATTAGTCACGTGACATTGCTCTCAAGTTCGTTTTTGCTCACTGTGACGAAGATATTTTGTTACTGAAAAATCAGTCATTGCAGTTTAAAGCACATTGGTGTAAGGCATTTCAGACTGCCCGGGTACCGAACAAAATATAAATATTAAGGGAGCTATGTACGATTTTAAAAAGTGGGAGTCTGGGTACAAGTGCGTATCTGGCGTTCCATTAAATGTGAGGAAACAACAAATTACATGTTGGTAGATATTATATGTTAAGTACATTTTTATCACTTTTATTGTTATGACGTCATCGGTCACGTGACCAGAGCGGACCGCATTTTTAAATTCGCTTGAAAACGTTACTAGGATCTCCCTCTTAGGATTTTTTTAAGCGAAGTTGTAGCTTTTTAAATAGCGTTTCAAAAAATGGCCATGATTACTTTTTCCTAAAAATGTACGGCAGTAAAAAATACAATTGAAAAATTTGTTGGCTTCCTACTCAGCGATCATTTGCGGTAGAAATAAAAGAAAATTTGGCGTTGTCAGTTTCTTCTCATTTCAATTGCTTTTGGCTAGGATGGATTTAATTTCTTTCAGACGAAAGGAGTGGGCCTGAGGAGAGGTTAAGTAGCTGCCCCTCCCCCTCCCCCCTGCTGGGGATCTCCCCAGCGAATTCTCCATGGTCGGTATTGCGGGCTCACGACAAGAGCATTTTCAAAATGGCGACAAGAAAAGGGAATCCAATGGAGTGATTTTGAGTTATAGAGGTCACATTACGCATGTGGACGTTCTTTATCTCAGATAAAGAACAGGCAACAAAAATTATCACTTACTTGAAATTTGCTCTTCCGCATTAGGTCCTCACTGCGAGACCATCAGCGAGTGCAGTGTCCCGTGCGAACACGGACGGTGTAGCCACAGACCCTGATGTATGCGAATGTGAGACTAATTGGGCGCCAGAAGGAAAGTGTACCACGTATGTGGGTCCTGTGCCTGCAAGAGATCTCGTCGTGTTCCGAATGCATGACGAAGATATCTGGGTCACGCCCGATCATCCGTTCTTCGAGATCGGAACACGCTCGTGGGTGAATGCCAAGAAGGTAACTACGTCACATTCGCTCCACACCTTAAAAGGAAAAGCAGTCAAACTAAAGCACCAACTGAAGGCCTCGTAACTGTACACATCATCCGAGAAAGCTGGACTCGTGGCTGTTTATGATCTCTCGATTGACGAGTACGATCGATATTCAGTCGGAAAAGAGGGATTTCTCGTGGCTTCGTGTAACGACTCGGATGATCTGATGACCTGAGACAAACAGGTTTGGGGTGAAGCAGCCCATCCAGTCTTTCTGAGCAGTTTGGATGGAAAACAAGCAGACAAGGTGAGGAATTTTAAAACAACTTTAAAAAAAGAAATAAAAACACAATTTACTTTCTCTCGACCGTCATGTCATCTTAGTAACAAATCCGCTTAATATGTTCTAAACACACATTTTCAAGACTGTGAACTACAAGAAGCTATAAAAAATAATTTAAACGGTTAATTTATACCTTTAGATCCCATTTTTTGAAACAGAAAGCAAATGCCATTCTATCATACAAGTTGAAAGTATTTTAACAATTATGGTGTTATATAAAACTTAAAAGTCAATCGATGATCGAACTCTTGTTCTTGACAAGACATTGCTGAATTACAAACTTAATCAGATAAAAGAAGAAGTACTTGTGCTAATTGTTATCGTGCAAAGAGATCTTTTAAATGACTCAAGAGACTGTTCTATTTTGATCGTGTTTGGAAGTGAGTTCCATAATTCAGCACCACGATATGAAAAACCCATTTTCAAACTTTCAGATCAGTTGGGTTTTTATAGTGTCAAATTGTAGCTCGAGTCTCTTAGATTATAAGCATTATTGCCAAGAATCAGGTTAAATACCTCAGAAAAAGTACTCAGGAGCGGACACCAAAAGGATAGTAAACAGTGTCCGTGTTATTAGAGGTGTCCGTATTATAGATGTAGGGTTTTATGAAGTTTGGCCTCTTTCGGACCAAGTGAACTGTTTATAACAAGGAGGTGTGCGTGTCCGTATGGAGAGGTTCGACCCTGTACTATTCCTGAAGGTTCTTATCTTCTTTAACAGGTCGATACATACAGCTCGAATGAAGATGACTCTGGCACTGGCAGTTCGGGATCAGGTGTCACCGACATTGTGATCGTCGCAAGTGTACTGGGAGCTGTATGCTTACTGGCAGTGACCATTCTAATCGTGAGCAAGTACCGTAACCACAGAAAGCGTGGCAGAGAGCTAGAGCCTTTGGTAGCCCGCACCTGAGCTACAGTGATGCGGAGGACTCTTAGCCTTGGCAGACGCCAAGAATCGAGTACGGCAGCATTCTCTATTTTCCAATTACCCATAATACACTTTGTTTGCCCCCAAATTTTGCATAAACTATTGTTTTGGGAATATGCAGTCCTCCCAAGAGAATTTGAAAGCAATAGTTTATGCAAAATTTGGGGAAAAACAAAGTGAATTATGGGCAATATTGGAAAATAGAGAATTGTTGAGGGCAATATATCCTTGGAAGAAAGGAGAATTTACATGCTTTTTAGAACGTTTTTTCGAGCCAGCTCTCATTTTGTTGAATTTTAATTTTAAAGCATCGTAATAAGTTGATTTTACCTGGCAAGAAATAGATCTAGGAGCTTGCAGTCAACCTTACGTAACAGGTTATTGGAAATAAATTGCAGTAAAAGTACTGACACAGTGATTCTACGTTTTATACTGTATGTATTTAAGTCAAATTACTGTTAACTAGTATTTATATAGTGTCCACGTGTACGAACAATGACTGAGCATTTTTCTTGCGATTTGATTGGATCATTTTTTCTTTCGCCATGTCCACTCACTGCTTGCCATATTGAATAGAGCGTGGTGTTTATTTCAACTGAGCCTGCAATGAAGGCGAGTTAACGGCACATTTGGGTGAAATCGTTGCATGCCAGCACTTCGTCAATCTTTTCGACTTGAAACCGGGAATATTTTATACACTGAAAAAATGCCGTCCAAATTTCATGACACAGCACTCAACTTGACAATGGTTTCACTATTTAAGCGACAGCCTTGTTGTATTATGTCTGTTTTAGTCCTCCATGTGCAGCGTCTGTAACGGCAACAGAATCCGTAGAAAGAAGCGACTAAAAGCGAGTTTAGTAGTCTTAGTAGCATGCGAACGCAGACGTATTTCCGACTGTCTCCCTTCATTGCATTCCGTATTTTTTTGATGTACGTTGTCACTGAAAAGCCCTCTTCGGAGAGTGTCAATAAAGCTTGTTTTGTTTTGTATTGACGGTATCGCATTGTATACTAGTAGCCCAGTCTGAAGGCTAGCTCCATCATTTGGTGAGCAAATAAAAGGAATATGATTTACCGTAAATAATTGTTTTTCTTGATATAAACAACAGTTTATATGAATAAGGCTTCATTCAACCCCACTGATGAAATCAATGTGGTTTAATCCCGTGCATGGGGGTGGGAGATTGGGGGGTGGAGTATAACCCCTACAGTGGATAAAACGGGGAGGCTCCACTCGAAAGACATATTTTTCAGTTTTCACGCTGTTTTTCAGGCTTCACTGTTTAGAATTTTCTAAATCTTTCAGTTTATATTCGGGGCTGTAGTGGTTACATAGGCTTTGGTTGTACGAGAAGTGAATTCACAACTTTTCTCAGTTTTCCGTAGGCGAACGGAAACCAAACAGACTGCGAGCAGTCTCGTTCTTTATCTAGCGTGTGACTCAAAAACACGAATGTGAATTACACTCTTTTCTATAAGAACCTTCTTTTTGCTGAGGCTGAGATTGACCAAATTTTAAGAGCAAGCTTAAAACATATCGAGGCTGAGAGTAGATTGGATAAGCACTGATTTATCGAAATTGAACGTACGGTAACTTATAAAAGACCATAAAACAACTTAAAGGGACACTGTCACGGACATTTTTTGGCTTTTTCAGTAAAACGGCACCAAAATTACGACTAAGTAGTTTCAACCATGCAGGAAACACTCCTAGAACATAAAGGGAAGGATATCTAGTAAATTGTTTAAAGAAGAGGGTGACCGTAAATAGTTTTCATCAATTTTTCCAAACTACAGGGACAGAACTTGAAAAAGTCAGGCTGACTTTTTCAAGTTGAGATCTAAAGCTTTCGATGGTATCGCAGTGATATCACTTTATATTTAGCTTCAGTACACTGGTATAGTAGTTATAAGAAAACTTGACCACTGTTAATAGGTTTTCAACGGTGTAAACATGTTTTTGGGTTGTTGAATTTTTGAGGGTATGCTCGTGACAGTGCCCCTTTAAGAACATTTTTTTGCCTCAAATAGTATCTATCCGAGTAGTAACTATTTCGTAGTTGAAGTTCACTCTACTTGGTAAAAGCAGACGTAAGTTTCGATGCTTCGCAGTTGGCTCTCTGTCTTGGTTGTTTAAATTGTAACGTTTTTTCTCCAGTTGTTCATTCCCTGAAGAAGTCAGGCCGTGCCTAACGAAATATTGGAAAAAAAAAATATATAGTTCAATCCAACCGTACGGTCAATCTTTCTGTTTTTTAGTTGTTTGCAAAGAAAAATGCCGTCTTTTTTTTTGGGAGGGGGGGGGGGGGGGGGGGGGCAAGTGAATATGTTGTGGTTCAACGTTATCCTTGGTTCAAGTTTTATTTTCCTTTGTTTAAAACTATTATCATACATTACCATACCGAAAAACAAAGGAAAATAAATTTGAACCAAGGATAAAATTGAACCACAACAAATACATAAAAAAACTGTTGGCGGACACATCAGTTTTTTTCAGAGAAACTGGTTCCCTTGTCGTACATTTTTAAAACTAAAATCAAGCCGCTGTATCTTGTAGATCAACTCGATACATTTCCTGAGTCCTGCGTGCTGTAGAAAGCGCGGGAACTGAAATAACGCCGATTCTTGTGTTGCGACTGCATCGTAGTAAACGGAGTATTTCTCTTCTTGAACGGTTGTCTCGCCAACAGTAAATAAACGGATCCAAAGATGAGTTAAATAGCACCATTAACCCTGCCCAAGACAAGACGAGAAACGCATTTCGGCCTTGCGAAATAACGCGAAGCCAGACAAGAGTCAAGGACAGTACGAGCGGCAGGTTACAAAGAATGAAGGCTCCGATTACGTATATTGCAGTGTTCAAGGCTTTTTTCTCTTTGAGCATTCGTCTTGTAACTTCGGGGTCTGTCTGTTGCGCGGCTATGGCTTCCTGATGGCGTTTAACAACTTTGCATACCTTGAGATACAAGAATCCAACAACAACATAGGAAGCGACGCAACACCAACCTATGCTGGCAGGGAATCGTTTGCCGGAATGATGCAGCCACCTGTGTTTTACAGCCAAAATAACTAGCCAAACGCACCAGGAAGCCAGCAAAACTTTGAGTAGCCATCGTCTTGTGACAAGCGCTTGGTACTTGAAGGGTTTCAAAATCGCAAATGAGCGCTCGAGAGAAATTAACAGTATAACAATGAAGGAAAACCCAATGCATATCTGAAGACAAACGAGTACGGCGGAAGCCAGGACGCAGTCCACATTAGCAGTAACGACTTTGTACTGATATGTCACGAACAGCGGTACACCTATGATTCCAGTCAGTAGACCTCTAACAAAATATTTGGGTTCGTGGAAAATATTACTTTGCCATGAATCGTCAATAACACCAACAAATTACCTCCGACAGATAAAATTCCAGTGACAATGCAAAGTAATCCATTCAATAAAAGCGAAACCAACACGGGGCATGTTTCTTGAACTCGCGGCACCAGTGAAAGGGGCAATCCAAAGTTTGGTTCGAAACTTGTTGCCTGTATGAAGCAGCGGGCATACTGGCCGTTTTAACTCGCTCGATCTTCCAGCACTCGGTATGGTATAGTGGTATGTACACGATCCGGTCCGAATTCTGTCCTCAATCAAGGTATGTGATGAGCCAATTTGTAGAAGCTTGATTCTGCCCTCGAGAGCCTACACAAAAGATCAATCGATACACTACAGCTAAAAACACAAGGCAATTCTTTTGCGCACCGCTAGACGTGATTGGTGATTTGATAATGCTGTTCAGATATTTTACTGACAGTGTAAGTTGCAGGTCAATCAGCGAACATGTAGCACAGCGCCTCGCGGTGACTATACCAATGTCGATAAAGTATTTTTGGATCGTCACAAATTTATATTCACAGCATTTGTTGGTTCCATCATTGTTTACACTTGTTGAATGGTTCATTTGCTGTACACTCTCCTGGGATTCTCATTCGAACCTTTTCCTTTTTATTAATCTCTTTGAAATTTAACAATTAGACCTTTTCTGTCGCGGCTTTGAAATTGTAAAGCGTCGGTTTCGAAATAGCGCAGCAGCTTGCAGTGTTGTCCAGCTTTCTCTCCCGTAGTTTTGCGTGACAGGGAGAGGACCCGAACTGGACTACTTGCATTGATAACCAACGGCGTTAAAATTTATTAAATTAAGCATTCAGTGTCGGTTCATAGCCTGGCTATTAATAGCGTCTCTTCACAACACAAAGATAACAAAAGAAATCTATTTTAAGAACTTGTTTCACTGAAAATTCCAGAGAAGATTTAAGGGACCATTCAACCGTGGAATCAAACAAAAACCCTCATTGAAATCATTCTTACCAAAGACCGGAAACTGCGTTAAATTTGGGCATCAATCCCAAAACAATTTGTAGTTATAGTTTGAGTTGTTTCACTGACTTGAGAGAAAAACAAAGAGGGAAGTCAAGACGGCTCGTAAAACGAACTGCAGTGGCCATTTTAATTGTCTTTCTCAGCCGGTATGAATACATCCTCGGAAACCCAGGGCTTCAAAGGGGATGGGAAGGGAAGGGAGAAACTTTTTCCCGCTCTCAGTCTCTCCCTTCCCTTCCCGTCCCCGTTGAAGCCCTGGGTTTCCGAGGATGGTATGAATAACGAATAGGGAGCGATTTTTTAAAACATTTAACTCTACAAAACTGCGCCAAAATAGACAAAATACAGATACACAGTCCGACATCTTCACTAACGTATTGCTGAACATAAAAACTTGACGATTGGAAAAAACCTTTTGGAAGTTCACGGGGTCACAAGCCTCCTCAAAGAAAGCCAGTTTCGAATTCTCCGAAAGTGTCAAAAGAAATTTGATTGCCTCGTCTATGAGATCCTCTTTTATAAAGGAACGTTTGTGTGGAACTCTTTGTTTGATTAAATATTCTAATACATCTATTACATGTAAACTATTGACTTACTGTTTATACCTTTTTATCAACTATCACTTTGACTTAAGGCCGCGCTGGACCCTTGCTCATTAATTAATTCATTAGCAATTTATTTTGACGGGGTGTCATGTTGTAAATGTTTAATTCTTCGAATTTTGAACACCGATTCCTTCAAAACTCATCAAGGATAATAGGGGTTGATGGAATTTTATCATGATTGTCGTTTTATTGAGAGATGACCGTTTACTTTGATGTTACAAGCTCTTAAGTGTTAATCTGCAGATAATGCGATTTTGTGTTTACTTATTTAATATGGTCAGAACTGACCATTTCACAGTTTCAAAGCCACGACAGAAAAAGTCTTAAGGCCGATTCGCATTTGCGGAAAAGTTTAAAATGTTCTTGCATTTTTTTTTAGAAAAAAAAAATTGTCACGACAAGTTGTCAAAGCTGAGACATCTTGAAGTGAACAATAGGTAACTATAAAATGCATAGGACAATAGCTTTGCACGTACTGCTAGCATCCTAGCACCTTTTCCAGCCTCTTTAGGCAAAGCAAAAACGCAAAATTACCAAATTCTGGCTTTGGGGATGAATACATGTATGTTTGTCATACGCAGTACCAAATGAACACATAAATTTGAGTATTACGCATTATGAAGGCAAAAATTGCGATGATTACTAAAGTAGTTTCGACAGCACAACCGCGAATATAGGCAATTCATTCTTTGATAGATATAGAAAGATGGTAAATTTTAAGCTCGGTAATGAAATGTGAAAGATGAAATATTCAACATGTCGCGAGCGTGGGACGAAAGATAAAATCTGATTCCTTGACCGGAATCAAGCCCATGACCACCCAAACATTTTTCCGCAAAAAGGAAAAAAAAAAAATCGGTGATGTAAACCTTAACGAGTTTGTTGTCTCAAAGAAAAACACAATGGCCAATCAACGAAGTATTGTTTCCAGTAGTCACAAGGGCCGGGCAACAGTCCCTTTGAAGTTTTGCCCATTTTAACAAAAATTTTACCAGTCCAAATATGTTGAGTTCTCACTTGTTTTTGTAATTGTTTTCACTTACCGATGACAAAATCAGTATCGTGCATGCAACGCGGACCAATCATAGGACAACTGCTTCTTTGTTGTTAAATATTGTTGCGCCAATAAGCTGAGACAAAACTCCGTACAAGAAGAACAGTTTATTAACCGAGAGCTTGAGTGCAACAAAGACGCTGAGCGAAAAAAGGGTTTCCTAGATAACGAACTAATTACGCGCGAAGAGCGAATAACAGCGATAGGACAACAGAGCGAAGCTATACGAACTATCGCGTTGGACAAGTTTTCCCCCTCAAAAAAGTAGTTTGCACTTGTCTTTTTCAACAACTGACACGTTAACATGGTTAATGAAGAAATCTATCAATTGTTACCAAACTTGTTCACAAGTGAGAATGACGCCTTATTTAATATGATCAGAACCGACGCTTCACAATTTCAAAGCCGCGACAGAGAATGCCTTATTGGTAAAATTCAAAGAGATTAATAAAAAAAGGAAAAGTTTGAGGTGATAATCCCAAGAGAGTGTACAGCAAATGAACCATTCAACAAGTGTAAACAATGATGGAACCGACAAATGCTGCGAATATTAATTTGTGACTATCCAGAAAAAAGACTAAATCGACGTTGGTAGTCACCGCGAGGCGCTGTGCCAGTAACTGATTGGCCTGCAACACTGTCAGTAAATATCTCGGCATTATCAGATTACGATTCGTTTATCAGTCGGGGGAAGAAGGGTCCGCTTTGGCAAATCTGCATTGAAGGACTTGAAGAGTTTCCGAATTATTTCATCCATAGAGCGCTCACGAGTACTACGGAAGCAATCGCGCGAACAAATACGTCGAGTTGCTTAGCAACTTCTGGGACGAAACCGCGGGCTCAGTCACTTCTCGGAGAAGCGATCGCGCCATCAACTGGCACTTGTTCTTTCGACTGTTATAGTGAAACACAGAACCGTGGCTATACATGGAAAGCTTGTTAGTTCAATTAACATCAATTATTTAGAAATACGCTGTGTGGCTAAGACGCCCATCAGTCGCAGGTGACTACTAACTTGGGTGTGGTTCAAAGATGACCCGAGGAAAGGGGGGGGGGGGGGGGGGGGGGCAAGGTGTACCTATTTTGACTAATGTATGCGATTTTTCTCTACCTTGTTTCAGACCCGACTCAAAATTAGAAATTCCTCCCAGGCCTTGCTACTTGTTTCTCCGATCGTCTGCGTGTTATTATGGGGCCGACCAAATACAAGGCCAAAGCAGGCTGGCAGGGAGCTCGGTGGCATGGAATAGAACTTAAGCGTGAAACGCGCGATAAAAGTGGTGCGAATGAGCTCTCCTCCGCGACGGCTTTTTTAATTTTTTTTTTCGCCCGGGCTGGGAAATGGGGAGAGCTAAAATGTTCGCCCGCGGAGCCTGGGCCAAAGAAAAACCAAAGCGCGCGGGGAGGGAGGAGCCTCTGAGGACGAGAGAGCGAAAGAAGTAAAGATTCGTGTTGCGCTGTGTGAAAGAAGGCGTGGGTCGCGAAACAGGTGGCCAATCAATGTCAAATTAGAATTCCTTTTATTGTACTAAACATTTACAGTCAATAAGTTAGAACTTAAAGCACTTATTAATTTATATACAGTATTTATCATTCTTACAATGCCTTATAAAATGCTTGTTAACCACGCAATTATCAACAAAAATACTCCTGTTTTACAGAAGGCTTCACTACTTCTCTGAAATATCCTATCTTGTGAGGTCTGAGTAGGTCTGTATGTACAGCTATTTGAATTAACGTAGTCGGATCAAAGCTTAAGGCTTACGCGACAAGACCAAGCGCTAGACGCAAGTATGGGTTGAATTCTAAAATAATTTCCAAGAATGCTAAATTAATTTCTATGTCACTGTGAAATAAAGGCTACAGAAAAACGTCCCATGCGAGTGAAAACAAATACTTCACATGCTACAGCACATAATTAAATATTTCCTTTACACCGATATGCAAAATTCCAATGAATACCCAGACACCCGTTCGGTCTTGTCGCGAAGGCTTGTAACGGTTTCAAACGACAACGTTAATGGCCTTGCTGTATGCTCAACACTGTATCGTCCATGGCTGGTAGAGCTTTATTCAGATGACCTGTGGATTTATTCGTCGTTATACAAGTCCAGGAGGGCTTCTAACGCTTCCACAGTGACAGTCGGTGTTCCAATCTCAGAGTTACTCTCAATGTCGTACACTGTAATAAAGATACATAATAAGTCTTAAATGTATGAAAAAGTAAATAATCGCGGCGTTTGTTAGTTTTTACGTGGATGAACTATATATGAAAAGCAGTTAATAATTAATATTAGTATATACCACACAAGTGAATAGTGCTTTCCGCGCGCGCTGATTGGTTAACTCGGAGGTGATTAGCAAAGTACTATTCACCTCCACTTCGGTGAATAATTGTTAAATAATAATTTATATACTGCAATTTCATAAAAAATGAATACCGTATTTTCTCAAAGTTGGTCTTGTGGACCCGGCGATTACTTGAAGCCGGCGTTTAGTCGGGGCCCGACGTTTATTTATGAAGTGCAACTTTCTGTCATATTTTTCAGATTGATCTATTATCACCCATCCTCCGAGACCTACAAAGGGCAGCTTGTCAATGCTGAACGAGTTTTCCCTTCGTACTGCCCGAGCAAACTGTCCCTGAGTCTTTGAGGATGATTATCGCCAAAAATTACAGCATTATATGCAGCACACGAATGTTTCAATCAGGATATGCGGCAAACAGAACGCAAAGAATATCTTAAAAAAATAGGAGCAAGTATGGGTACAAAGGTTTAAGTTCTGCAAAAACTTTTATTTAAGATTATCAAAATACCATAGCGTACTGGTATGTCGCAGTAATTCTATTTAATATGGGAAAAAACAACTTGTTGGTTCAAACGCAAATAAACGCCGGGGCCTCGATTAAACGCCCCCGGCGTTTATTTACAAAACAACCGTTTTTACGCGGCGTTTATACGAGGCCGGCGTTTAATCGCGGTCCAGCGTTTAATTGAATTGAGGTGTGTTTCGACAGTACGTTTAAAAACTGACTTAGACACTTTTTTTACACGAACGTTGTGGCCAAGAGAAAACAACCGTGCACATATAAGACTAAAGGAAGAAGGCACTCTGGGATCATTTCTTCCTCAATAGAAGCTTGTTAGGTTGCAGTCTAAGACAGTTGTCGTTATGTTCTTTCGAAGAGCTGAATACATGACTTCCACGTTAGAAGAGATGTTTCTTTACATTTATCTACTTTACTTATTTCAATTGATTCATAAATGTTGCGGCCGGCAGTTTGTTTTAAGTGCCGATCAAGCTAACAAAAGATAGTTCGTATAGTGTGATCGTCCGGGTGAGAGTAGTTCTGAAAAGAACTGTTGTTGGTGACTGACGTTCACTGATACTCGTGGGTTTAAACCATTTATTATGCTAATAAAAGATGCCGTTAGGAGATTTGCAAACCCGCCTGTACTGCAATAAGACACTACCTCCCTGGAACCTCTATTTTCATTTGCCCGCTGTAAACACTACTTCTATTGTTATTCAGGGCTAGGGGCATTGTTATGACCTGTTATCTATTGTTTTAAGAACCAATGAAGTAACTCGTTCCGAGAGGTAGTGGGCGACCCCTGTGCTGGACTGAGACAAACAACGTTCAATACATGACTTACGTTCGATGTCTTTGTCGACTAAGTCCTTTCCTTCATTTAATATCTGACGAAAAAAAACAGATTACAAAACGGTCTTACAAATAACTTCAGCAATATTCCTTCCATGGAATGGCAAACAGGAAAAGGTAAGCGTGAGAAAGGGTAAGAAAAAAAAAGCGTTGATGGGTTCACTGGCAAACACGACTGGGCGCAGAACTGTCAATGCAGGGGAATAGTGGGCAAGAGTGGGCAAAAGGGAGGGGGGGGGGGGGAGTGGGGAGATTAAGTTGGGATGAGTTTGACGACAATGACGGATAGGCACTACCACACAGAACATGCTCGGTAAGAGTGGCCAAGAGGGAGGGACTGAGAGTTCAGTGAAGGATGAGAGTTGCACAAGAGTTTTTTCAGCTCTCAGCGAACGAGGGTCAAACGAGAGAAAACTTATCGAGTAATGTACACAGGGTTCGTACAAAAAATCGCAACCATTTTTCCAGGACTTTTCAAGGACCAAATTGAATTTTCAAGGACCATCGACCAGGAATGTAATTTCACAGAGGGTATATAAATGCAAATTCACAGTCAAAGCTAACAGGTTTCTTAGGCTTCAAGTGTTTGCTCCATGCATCTCCTTCTCTACATTCTTGTCTTTTCTCGTTATTAGCTGCTTTTACACCCGTGTTTTACAGTGTTTGAAGTTGCTTTACACAGGAAAAGAATACTATAGTCTATGCAAAGCAGTTTAGTTTCGACGCCACTACATTTAAAGTTGAAGAAAATTCAAGGACTTTTCAAGGACTAACACAGAAATTCAAGGACTTTTCAAGGAGTCCCTCTAAAATTCAAGGACTTTTCAAGACAGTGCGAACCCTGGTACATGAAGCACGTAGCGCAACTTCAAATTATGTATTGTAAATGACGTCCTTGTCCTAGTCATGACTGCGATGATGTGTAGGTAAGGTACCAACCTGCAGGAAATCCACTGAGGCATAAGCTACGTCAACACAGTCACCTTCATCCTCGGGTGGGTCACTGACTACGGTGAACTCGAGTCTATAAGGAAATACAGCAGTTAATTTGGACAATCAAGTATGACGCCGGGACGACTGAAAAGATAAAAGATGCATACTGATTTCAGGATAAAAGATTGTTTAGCAAACGAAGAACAAGTCTCAAGCAAACAGGTGCCATGCGACACTTCGAGCCAGTGTAACATAGAGTATAAGTATAGAGAAGCGAGACGAACAATAGAAGAAACATGTAGTCAAGAAAACAAACAAAAAAACAAAAACGAAAACAGAAAGATGGTTTGACAGACAAACGAGGAAAGTAGAAAAGAACAATAATTAAACTGACGAAAAGAAAGTTTATCAGAATATCTCACTTAATATCGTTGGACAACATGTAAATCAGATAATTTCTTTTCACTTGATTGTTCTCTGCATCCACATGAAAAACTGAAAAACACAAGAATGTCAGTCAGACAGCAATATCAGTACCAAGCAATAACAGTACCAGTGGTGGATCTAGATCCAGGGGAGACCCCCCCTTAATTTTTCGGAAATAGCGCATTTTCTTTGATCTGCCGGAATTATCTTCGCAGATTTCAACATTTACAGTCAAGCCTTCAAAAGCGCCCCCCCCCCCCCCCCACTTTACGTGAAGGTCTGGATCCGCCACTGAGTACGGTCAAACCAATTCTGTCAGTACGCATTTTTACACCCGGGTGCAGAGAGGCACTGTGAGAGAAAAGTGTCTTTCTCAAGAACACAATGCGGTGACTCAGGTAAGGCTTGGGCCCGGATTGGTTGATCCGGAGTGCATCGATCTAACCATTAGATCAACGCGTCCCCACAGCGTATTCTTGATACAACCTGGCGGGCTGGGTGTCGTTTATAACGTACGTTTCCAAAATTGTATTCATGCGGCTTCAAAACTACGGAAAGTTTTACGGGATATTGTGTAGTTTAAACTTTACCTTTCTTGAAGTTGAATGATATAGGTCTGTTAGGAGGAGGTTTTGGCAAAGAGATGGGCGTCTCCAACTCCTCAGGATCATAATCCAGGAACTTGTAAGCAACAAACAGTTGTTTAACGTTTGGATCATCCAAGATCGGCGCTTCAGAGTCGAGAGTGAGACTTGTGACTTGGATAACCACTGTCGACGCAGGCTGCAAAATCAAAAATTTAACAAAATGATTTATAAACAAAGGGACCCTCGCCCTCTCGCTACATACAATAACCAATTTAAACCAAATTCACGTTGGTGGTATTTACATTCAACCGAAATCTACAGCTGCCACTTGATACAGTTTTTTTTTCTGCTCAAGAAAACGTTTGGTCTGCAGTGTAGAAGTTTTTGGTGGGCCAACGCTGGCTTAATAAGTTCGCGTGTTTCGCCGCCAACTTGGAGTCTCAAAACACTCGCTCGATATACGCTCGTTCATTCAAAACACGCCTGCATTGCAGGCTAGACAGTAAGGCACTACCTCTCTAGAACCACTATTTTCATTCACCCGCTGTAAACACTACCACTATTGTTATTCAGGGCTAGGGGCATTGTTATAGCCTGTTGTCTATTGTTTTAAGAACGAATGAAGTAACTCGTTCCGAGAGGTAGTGGGCGACCCAGGCTAGAAGACGCGGTATTGACGTGCATCTTTATCATGGTTTACCAATCAAAATCCAAGTTAAACTGCTAGAAACGTCAAGACAGCTGCCAAGCGCCAGCACATTGCACGTGCGTTTTGATACCTCTGTGATTTGTCCCGTTCGCAGCCGTTGTTTGGGCAAGGGAGCGTTGCGTGACGAGCCCAAACAACGGCTGCGAAGGAGACTACTCTGTGATTGGCTGAGGAGTTTGGAAAACCAACAAAAGGATACCAAGGACGTGTCAAACAATCAAAACGTTTGGCGAGTGGCAAGTTCTTCACTTATGCAAGCAAACAGCGTCAACTGGTTAACTAGTGGACAGCGGCTAACTTACCTGATCAAGGTCTCTTTCATAACGAAACACCCTAAAACACTGTTCAAAGAAGTCCACACTTACTTGTACAGCAGATTTTGCGCGGGAATGTCTCGGGGAAACTACCACAGCTTCACTCTCGCTTGTTTCCGCTCCACTTTCACCAGGACCGTCTCCTTCTTGTAATTCTTTATCATTTTCCTCTTCCTCCTCTTCCTCTTCCTCTTCGTCTATATCCTCCTCCACTTCTTCTGCTTGTTCCTCTTCTTCTTCTCTATCCAGTTCTTCCCTGGACTCCGCTGCGGGAATGGGTAGGTCCACTTCGTCGCCGAGCGTTGAATCAAAATCATCGTCTAAGCAAAACCACACCGTATAATTAACGAACGTTTACACAAAGTAGAGCCTGATTTAACAAAGTCTGCTGATCAGTACCTGACGCTGGCTCCTCAAACATGGTGTCCTCAGCGACCGCCGCTGCTTCAGTCGTCCGTCTCATTTCTTCGGCTACAAGCGCCTCATCATTCTTAAAGATAAACCAAAGTGTTAATAAATTATTGAAATTAAAAGCTTGTAACAGGATGAAGTTGCTGTGCTCCCGTTTGACCCATCTTCACAGTACCTGTTCATCCTCGGAGGTCTCTGACTCAGTAATTTCTCTTTTGGACTTCACCTCGCCTCCAGGCTCCTCCATTGGCTCCGCGGCCGCCTTGGCCATCTCGTCAATTGACATTTCCTCCACAGGCTTCTCGGGATCAAGCTTCCGGATGCGCAGGGCAGGCTGGGGTTTCTTTGCTGTTGCCTCCACCAACTCGTCTACCGACATCGACTCCAGCGGCTTTTCTCTTTTTATTGGACATCGAATAAAATAAATTCAACCGATTAAAACTAGTGCAAAATACCAAAACCAAATTTTAAGCAAGCACTTAGTAAACCTAAGGCAAAGGGTATCGACAAATTTGAACTCTCATTGGCTCAGCAGGTTTCTCATGATCTATCGAACAGATAGTCTCCTTTGCAGCCGTTGTTTGGGCACGTAACACAACGCTCGCTCCCTAGCGTTGCGTGACGAGCCCAACGAATGAGACCATTGAACAGACGAACGACGGCAAATTTGAAAGCCAATGTAGGTTAATTTCGATTTTTAGTCATTTTTTAAAAAAAAAATCTCGAAAATTTGAAGTCGTGAAAGAAAGTGGCTTATGTAATAAAAGAAATGCTAGACTTATTCTCCAAATCGCGAAAACTAAGTGTCGCCAAATATCGCTTTCCCAAAATCGTGAAAATATCGTGTAATGAGGTACTTTGTTATTTCGTCTGTTACAACGTCGTTGATTTTGTGCGATAAAAAGGCGAAAAACCCGCTGTCTTCGCAGGTTCGAAAGAAATTCAGGATTCGCTTTTTTTTATTTCTGTTTGCCTCGCCATTATATTGTTTGAAAATATATGCAGTGTAACTTACGTTTTACGTTCATCCATCTTTGGTTCAACCTTTTCTAACAGGTCCGATGGTTTCCGTTTAACCTGCGCCAGATGAGCAGGTTCTCGTTTGGCAACCTTTTCTTCTCGCTGAGCCTGTTTAGGAGTCGATGAATCAACAGGCGATGGCGGTTTCTCTCTCTTGTTTGGCGACTTCAAAGCAGATTTGAGTTCAGATTCACTGTCAGAGCTGAATCGCTCCTTATCCTCAGGTACTTGCATTACACGCTGAAAGAAAAGGAAACGGAAATATCCGGAAATGTTGTTCAGGAAGTAAATTGTTTGCGAGTGAACACAGACGGATTTCCGGCTGTTGTTGATTCGGCGGCGTGAAGCAAATGGCGGAAATCTGTCTCCGTTCGTAGGAGAGAAAATGGTACCACAAACGTGGTTGCTCCGCTCAGCTCCTGGAACTCCAAGTGAACTATGGTTCATGCACGTCCCGAAACGCACGCATAATTTCATTTTGGGGTTTTTACGTAATCTTAAAATGATTCCATGCGGTCATATTTAGGAAGGCTTATTACTGGAAAGATTTTTGTTTGTATAAACAGGGTATATTTTTTGGAAATTTACTTTATCTTACTAGTGTATGGTTTGAGGTAGAAGAAAAAATAAAAATAAAATAAAATAAAAATAAATTACCTTTATCTTTATAGGGTTGTGTATAAAGCTGGAAGCTTTGGAATTTGGAATTTGGAAGTGTTGGTTTGTGTGGAGGGAGGAAAACCGGAGGAACCCGTAGAAAAACCCTCGGAGCAAGGACGAGAACCAAAAACAAACTTAACCCACATATGAGGCCTGGTCCGGAAATCGAACCCAGGCCACATTGCTGGGAGGCGAGCGCTCTCACCACTGCCCCATCCCTGCTCCCCTAGTGTAGTTAGTTTAGACTGAGAGGGTGGTCCAGGAAAAGTGCATACCTGAGGTGCCGCGCGAGGCTTGGCACTAGCCGGAAGATACGTGTATCTCCATTTCAAGTACACATCAATTGTTCCATTAACGCCTCCCGAGGCCTACAAATTCAAAGAAGACGAGAACATGTTGACAACATTGGGTTAAGTTTTGTTCGTACATATTGTCAACAGTAAATTTTCTTTAACTCGTAACCATTATTTGGTATTTTCTACCTACTACGTAATCTATTTATTTCGATTAATGAATGATCAATTTATTATTTTGCTCATCACAAATATAGGCAATAATCTACTGTACATTTGGCTACTATCTATTCCGAAAAGCGAACGGGATTCCGAGAGCACGCTCAATGAAAACTGTGAGCTACTGTGTTTATTATAACTTAAGTAGTTTTCCACAAGGTCTCTAAAAATTAAATGTGAAGTGTTTGAGTAATTCCTTGACTGTGCAAGCCCCTCCATTTTCTCGAATATCCTTCGACTGTTGAACGCGCGAAAAGAATCGCGAGGAACCTGGACGCATGCAAGCACAGAAGCGGAATTTCTAGTTAACGTAACAATTCATTTGGGTCGAAAACTGAGATGCGTAAGAAAATTTAAATGTTTGACAAAGATATGCGACTTACCTTTAGTAGTTCGAAAGTTCCTTTGATAGCCTTGTCATTAGCAAGAGTTATCAAAGGCACTCTAGCGAGTCCTAGGTACACTGCAGGCTGTGGATCAGCATCGTCAAATACATAAATCTCAAGCGCCTGAAATTATCAAACAATACCTCCTTAGCCCTTTTAGATCAAGATATCAAATCTCCTTACTGTTAGTTATACATTCCTTCTAATGTTAGCTGTGAGAACGTGGTTGTACATCACAGTAATATCAGCTAGTTTATGATTTGCTCTGTTTTCATCACCTGACTCCCTTCGATTGGTCGGAGCAAACTACACGAGTTTCCTAAACTATTCACCTAGCTCAGCGAGCGAAGAAACAAAACAGATAAAAAAGCGCGGGAAAATTCACGGACAGTCATGCTCTGATTGGTTTTGGTTTCGCACGTGACTGGTCAGAGCACGCTGCACAAGTTTCGTAAACCAATCATAGCTCAGCATGCGCACACAGAGGAAACACAACACTACAGTTGTATTTACCGCTGCCCTGAGGTAAGTATCCAGTTCGGGCGTCATAGGGACAGGAAATGTCTTGATGTCATTAAACTCTGGCGTGTTGGTGCTCTGCACGATATCTGTGTCATGATCAGCAAAATCAAAGAATCGGTATACTGCGTATGGACTGGGTTGGATTCCTGCAAAACAGCAAAAGAAGAAATCATTTCTACTTCAATGTTTCGTCTCTCGGGGTTAGCCTTTTTGTATGACTGTATTCACCACTGATTAGTTTCGTTCATTCGTAACGTGCATCTATAGCGGAGATACAACGGTCTGTCCGCTCGACAAATACTTCATGGGGGGGGGGGGGGGGGGGAGGAGGAAATATCTTAATGCTTGAGGAACGGAACCCCCTACCGCGAAAGGTGGAAAACAGTAAGTATACTTCTACACTAAGTAGATTACCAACTTCAGTTGATTAGAAAGACAGCGACTTTGGAAATCAACCATTACACTGCCATTACCTTTACGTCGTTTCTCCGTCGAAGCGCTAACACTTGAAACGTCAGCCTCAATATTAAAAAGGTGTTTCGCTTCCCCACCGACGCAACACCATTGTCTACTTAGAAACTAGTCACGCAGTCTTTAACAAGTTTTTGAAAACAAACATGATGTAATTTCATTCTTCACACACGAGTAATAAGCGGCGGGACTAGACCTCCTGATCCGACCGGTTGACACGACTCTTACCTTGTCTTCTGGGTTTAACTCCACTACATCTGATGATATGGACGTCCAGTTCATTGACGTCAGAAGGCGGTTTCTCTGGCACGTGACCAGCGTCTTCAAGCGCTTTGTACGCTCCAGAGTTCATGTAACCGAGCGCCTTAGTACGCTCCTAAAACAGAACGAAAGATTTTTCAGGTAAAAAAACCGTTACAGTCTCATAAGACCGAAAACAATCACTCACTACAAGCATATACTAACCCTGTATAACCTAATTGCTTGGTCCATAGGAACTCTTAGTCTGACCCAGTACTCCATGGTCGCGAACTCGACACCTTGACATGGGGGCCTGGAGCCTATAAAAAGAGCAAAGATAAGACAGCTAAAGTAAACCACATTCAGATCTTTTAGTTGCCATGCCAATACTTTTGAAGAATAAAATAAATAATTTAAAAAAGTCACTTTATTTGAGAGTCGATGTATCTAGCACTGCTGTGCTAACTGGGGACACTGTAAATCTTAGGAAACAAATATTATAAATCAAACAGAAACTTGTTAAAAATCCCAGCTGGCAGGGGGCCAAAACCAGTTGGCTATTCACAAAGCGAGGAGGAGTTGAATTCGTGACCACCGAAGAGAAATCCATCTAGTGACAGGAAGGAGGATTTGAACCCGGGACTTCTGGATTACAAGTCCAGCGCCCTATTCTCGCTGCATAATTAATTAGCTCATGGCAGAAGTTTTCATTATGCATTCAGATTTCCCCGTTTCCGCGCATGCCTGTTACGGTATTGATGCTTTGCGGTCTTAGAGTACATATTTCGTCGCTCTGCCTGAAACGTGGTCATTTTAATCGTACTCCGGGACGACGGCCAACTTTCGCTTTAGCTCCTTGCGGAGTCAACCGCCACCAGCATAAATGGCAGAACATCGTCTTCCTCCTCCGCCCGCTCCCGTCGCCGCTCCGGCCGTGGAGCTCGCCGCTGTTGAGCCCCCGCCAGCAGTTGAAGAACCGCCAGTTGTCGAGCCAGTTGTTGCTCCGCCACCGGCACCAGTTTTAGTGGCGGAGCCGGCCCCGGCTGTTGAAACCGTCGAAGAGGTAATTTTTTCCTAGCAGTATTGTTGGTCCTTAGCCAGGTTTTTCCCGCTGCCTGTAACGTTAGTGCCTGCGCTTGTCTCCGGTTCGTTTATTTTCTTTCTCGGTTCTTTTGCTTTGGGTTTGCTTCGGTAAACCTGAATACTCTTTTTGTTTTTGGAGCTATTGTACTCGTGCTCTGTATTGTTTTTTAGGCCTTTGTTTTCTGTTTTTTTTTTACGTGTCTTTGTGGCCCTTTGTTTAGTTTTAGCCCCCGCAATTAAGGCTTTCTTGTTTTGTTTTTGGCTAGCATTGTTCGGGTGTTTTTTCGTCACCCTGTGCGGGTGAATTTATGCATTTTTTATTCACACTTGTTGGTCGGCTTGACACGTTGGGGTTAATTGTCACTTAGTTGTTTTTTAATAAACCAGTTTAGGCGATTTGTTGCGTGGCGATTCTTGCGGCATACAATCGGTTTAGGCAACTTCGTGGACGTTTATACTGTGGTATTCCACCAGTGAAGGCAACGTGTTGTTGCATGGCTGTTGTTGTATTCCACTGGTGAAGGCGAGCGGTTGCTTCGGCTCTGTTTTTGCGAATATCGCCGGTGAAAGCAGCATGCTTTGTGGCGTGTCTGTCGTTTGGTTCAGTATACCACTGGTCTAAGCAACGTATCGTTGTTTAATTATTTGCGTATACCACCGGTGTAGGCAACGTGTTGTTGCGTGACTGTTTTTTGCGTGTACCACTGGTGAAGGCAACGTATATTTGTTGCGTTACTGTTTTTCGCGTTTACCACTGGTGAAGGCAACGTGTTGTTGCGTGACTGTTTTACGTGTTCCACCAGTGAAGGCAACGTATTGTCGCGTGATTGTTTTGCGTTTTCCACTGGTGAAGGCAACGAGTTGTTGCGTGATTGGTTTGCGTGTACCACTGGTGAAGGCAACGTGTTGTTGCGTGATTGTTTTGCGTGTACCGCCGGTGAAGGCGACGTGTTGTCGCGTGATTGTTTTGCGTTTTCCACTGATGAAGGCAACGAGTTGTTGCGTGACTGTTTTTGCGTGTACCACTGGCGAATGCAACGTGTTGTTGCGTGACTGTTTCGCGTATATCTCTGCTGAAGGCAACGCGTTGTTGCATAGGTATTTGCGCATACCACTGGTGAAGCAACGTGTTGTTGCGTGACTGTTTCGTGTAAACTACTGGTACGGGCAACGGGTTGTTGCGTGACTGTTCTTGCGTGCACTTCTGGTGGAGGCAATATGTTATTGTGGTATACTATTGCGGAAGGTATTACGTGTTGCGAGATATTGTTCTAACGAATAAATTAGAGTTTTCAGTCATATTTATATGTTTTTTTGTTTTGTCATAGGCCGCTGCTCGTATTAAGGTACTTGAGGATAAGATCAAGTCGTTAGAGCAGCTAAAGACTTAAGAAAGTTCAGAGTCGGCTCTCGCAGCCTTGCGTTGACATATCAGTCGCCCTACCGCGATGTTCGACAAATATGAGGCTCTTGATTTGCTACAGTCTCTGGTTCGCCTGGCAAGAAATGAAAGCCACAAGAAGGCGGACGAGTATGCGGCTGCTCTTGATGAGATCAGGGCCAGGACAGATGCCTTGGACCACCTTCAGCTGCAACGCCTTTTTCTTGGGTTATTGGTGGACCCTGT
>OY855903.1:10667500-10780000 GCA_963693305.1 Meandrina meandrites | reverse complement strand
CGACCATCCAGGCCTTCTTAGTCGATCAATTTCTTTTGGGCAAGAAGGGATCCAGTTCAGTCCTACTTTTCCCTTCCCAGAATTCTCAGGAATGGCTCCCCCGTCCTCTGCAGTGGGACCTCTGGGCGTTCCGGTGTGTCTGCTAGTAAATATTTTTTGCCTTACAGTGCCTTTGATCCCTAGGTTTCAAGACCTTGGAAAGCCGCCCGACGATGTCCCGCTTGTCTATACCATAATGACGTTGATGCCAACTTTTGTCAGGCTTGTGGTTCGCGGACATGCCTTAAAAAATTTGTTGTGCCTACCAAGACTATAGACCATGCAGAAATTGCTAAACGTTTCCAAGAGTTTACGGATGTGTTCAAAGCCAAGCCCTACCAGAGACAGAAGTCCGCCCTTGAGCAACAACTTTTGGATTTTCTAGCTACTTTATCTCCCCCGAAAGACGTTTCTTCATGCACTTCGGATGATATTGTTAAGTTCTTGATTAGCAAGGACAAGTCGGGGAAGACTGTGTTACATAGTCGATTGTGTTCTAAAGTTAATTGTAATTGTCCGGCCCGTTTGGCCGCAGGGTCGGTAGACTCCTTGTTAGGAAAGTTGAGGGCCATTTTTAATAATCTTGGCCGTTTGCACGACTCTAATCCTGTTGCGCACACTAGGGTTAAGGAATACCTTAAATTTGTTCGGGAGGAGCAGGCGGGTAACGCAATAGTGCCTTCACAGGCAGTTCCTTTGTTTTTTGTTAAGTTTTCTAAGCTAATGAGTTTTCTTAGGCGTTCTATAGAGGCCAGCGCTCACCTTTCCGTTGTTAATAAGTATATCTTAGTAAGGGACGCCACATTTTTCGTTGTCGATTTCTTTACCGGGGATCGCGCTTCGGATCTCGGCCGCCTTTTGGCGAATCAAGTGTTTAGGCTTAAGGACCGAAAAGGGTTTTTACTTAAGTTTACACTTACCAAAACTCTTCGGGGTGATAGATCTTGCCCTTTTGTCTTAGAACCTTTTAAGGAGAATGAGGTTTGTCCTGTTTCTTGGATTGAATATTATTTATCTGTTTGTCAGTTGCTTGGCATTCAATTAGCTGGTGGGTATTTGTTTAGAACTACTGATCGCCGTAAAGTTGTAAGCTCAAGGCCTTTTCTTGGTTCTGCGGTTAATAACCGTCTGCGCAAACACCTCACTCAGGCAAAGATAGATTGTGGGGAGACTCTCCACAGCTTTAGGCTTGGCCTTTCAAATACCCTTAATATGATGGGCTGCTCTCCAGATGAGATTTCTCGCTACGTAGGATGGAAGAACACCGATATGGTTAACCACTACACTAAAATGTCCACTGTAGCTGGTTCCTCCTTTATCACCGGGCGGCTCCTCTCGAGTACCGAATGTCTTGATCAGGCTCCGATTTCTCACCCTAGCAACCTCCAGTGTATTTTCTAGTTATGGGTTAGTCATGTTTTTCATGTAACACTGTAGGGCTGGTGTATCGGCTAGCTTAGAACAATGATAGTCATGGGCAAGGATGGTGTTTGTTTGTTAGGAGGCATCTGAGTAATGGGAGGAAGTAAAGAGTGATGCACCTGACTTGTCTTTTGTTGCGGCGATTCTTTGGGGCGTTGGAAGTTTTGATCGTTTAGGTCGTAATGGTGAGGGCAGGAGCGAACTCTTCCCATAACTTAACCTAATGCGATGAGGTAATGAGTATGCAGTGAAGATTTTATACTATTTCGATCTCAAAAGAAAACTAAATAACAGGAAAGAATTCGTGAAACGTAGAATAAGTAATCATAAATTATTGATCGAAACTGGCAGATATGATCTAATCCCAAGGGATAATAGACTCTGCCCTACGTGTGGATCAAACCAAATTGAAAATGACATTCATATACTTTTCCATTGTACTAAATACTGTAGTTTTAGAGATCAATTTTACCAAAAAATAGAGAATCAAATATCAAACATAACCAAGAGAGTATGAAGTGAGAGGGTTAATTCCCCATATAGGCCACTATTTTTGTTCAAATCCGTATCCACATTACTTGAAAATTTCGTGTGGTATAGTTTAACTGCAAGACCCTGCAACGAACGGTAGATGTTGTTTTTATGCCAGTTTTTTTAACGTGCTTCGTTTTATCGCTTGTTCGTGCGACAATTCCACCAACAGACGGACGAACACCTACCAAAGTGATCCGAACTTCGTTTCGGTATCTACGATCCGAACTTCTTGACATGAAGAGTCCAGAATCCGGGCCAAAACTCTCGGCTAATCCGCGATCCGCTGTACTTTCGACATGTTCGAAATCCGCGAATCCGTCCGTCCGTCCGTCCGTCCGTCCGTCCGTCCGTCCGTCCGTCCGTCCGTCCGTCCATCCATCCATCCACTTAATAGCCAAATACGTCTTCATGCAGACTAAGCGTTATTATTTTTTAAAAAACTAACTCAAAAACGGGAATTGTTTACGTGGAAATCACAATTTACGAGTAAAAAAAAAATATATATATATATATACAGCGGATTCAGGTTGAGTGTTTAACGGCCTCAGTTGTTGCGTTCGTTGTAACGGTTGAATTAATTGCGTTGCGAGGCAAAATGACAGACGTTGCTAGGCAGGAATGACGACGTTCTGTCTGGGAAAAAGCACGTTGTGGTTTTCCCAGGCAGAACGTTGGCATTCCCGCCTAGCAACGTCTGTCATTTTGCCTCGCAACACAAATCAATTCAACCGTTACAACGAACGCGACAACTGAGGCCGTTAAACACCCAACCTGAATCCGCTGTACAAAACTGATGCAGTTTATTTTTAGCTTTGAAACTTCATACTCTCTTGACTTCTATCGAATGAAAGTGATGTAACACATACGTAATTTTTTCCTATTACATAATTATCGCTTTAGTTAAGTTTTACACTTTTGCAATACTGTATCAGTGTACTTGCAGCAAATAAAGCTTGTTGTTGTTGTTGTTGCTGTATACTGGTAGTTGGTAAACAACAGTCTTACCTGACTAGTGGGGCGGACAAACACAGTGCGTGAGGTCGATACAGTATCCTCCGTTCATGCATTCCCATCCGTTATGGCAATAAGACCTGTAAACATAAACAAGTCAATTTAAAGGGGCTTTGTCACGGATTTTAACAGATTTTCGAACAGTCAGAATTTATATTTCTGGTGTAGGAAACCTAAAAATAATGCGCAATTTTCAATAACAATTGCTATATTAGAGCATTGAAACTGTTAACAAGACTCTTTGACTGCGGATGGCTTGGATGGAAATGGACTGCAACTTGAAAACTTCAGGCTAAACTTTTCAAGTTGTTGTTTAAGCTCATTACAAAATGTCACACACAATCACTTGTGCAAGTAGTCTCCTTCGCAGCCGCTTTTTGGGACGTCACGCAACGCGCGCCCCAAAGAGAGGGGAGCGTCGCGTGACGTCCCAAAGAGCGGCTGCGAAGGAGACTATTGTCCAAGTGGTGAAAATAATAATCGGTCACAAAAAGGGAAACTATTCTGATAGTTAACACGTTCTCCTAAACAGCACTATTGGACAAGTGTACAGACAGCTGGGAAAGTTTCACAAAAGTAATTGCGATGTTGATATCAGGCCTAAGGGTTAGAACAAAGGAATCAGCTGAGCGCTCTTTGATAACTCTGTTCCAATTCTAGGAGTGAGGATGGGGTTAAAACTTAAACTATAGTTTGCGCAAATACGGGATGCGTAAAACTCACGATTGATAGCCACGAGGAAAGCGCGCTATCGTTTGTTGATGCACAAAAAGCTGCTTTACCTGTCGCAATCAGTGTCAAGGCTCAAATAATTCTCGTCGCACTCGCACTTGTCGGGGTCGTCTGGGCATGCACCGTAAGGCTAGTGCAGTTTACCCTGCACAGCGACCGGTCCCACATGTCGCCTACCCAGCCTGGTTCACAGTCACACTTCATCCGGGACTTGATACAGGTGCCATGTTTGCAGGGAAACCAGGAAAAACACGACGTTACGTTGTCACAGCTAGGCCCGTCCCATCCCCTCTGGCAGCGCGAGCATGTTATGCCGTCAGGTCCACAGTAGCCATGTTTGCACGTTGCATTCGCATTGCAGCCGATGCTTTTGCAGCATTCTCCTGTGTAGAGCCCAGCCCGCTGACGAGCGTAGCAGGAACACGTCTGTGTTGCGGCGTTGTACTTTCCATTTCCAAAGCACTGTGTTTTCGGAGGGCATGTTCCATCAACTTCGAATTCCAGTATGTATATATAAAGATACCAAATGTTGCAAAGTTCAACATTTTGACTTCATCCAAATCCTGCAAACAAAAATAATTCATACCAACGTCTTTATACGCGTAGAGATCCTTTTTGTGCTACTGATATATATTAGTAAACAAATTCAGCATCCCAGTTCCGCCCCAGTATCGCTTGTAGTGTCGTTCCTGAACTTTCCACCAGACTAGCATACTCTGACAAATAAATTATCATGATTGGCGGATTATATCAGTTTAGTGTAAATAGTTTCGAAATATATACACTTTATTCGATGGTTAAACATGTAATACGCGCGGATATTTTGCGAATTGGGTAGTACGAGCAAATGAGCTTTCCGTCGTATTTTTGCCCTGTTCTACAGTATAATAACCTGGCATATTTTGCGCGTTCTTTTGCCCTAATATGGTAAAATGGCGCAAAAGTGGAATACTAATTACCATTTCATGAATCAAATGTGATACTGTTGTAGGAATATGGCGACACGATCTCTTAAATATGCGTGTCCAAGCTAAGTATATAAGTTTTATTTCTGGCGTTTCATGATTCGTCAAATTTGGGTACTGAAGTTGTGCTCGAGTGTTATTCTGACAAATAAACACATTGGATTCTTTCCACTAATGGGTAAATGATGCACTCCATAATGGCGAAACTCAAGTACACATCAAGCTTCTTGTTTTTGCGAACTTCCAGTCTTATTACAAAGGTCGATATGAAAACTGAAAGGAAACATGCCCCACGGAAAACTAAAAAAATGCCTCTCTGGAAACATGCACGTGAAATATCTCTGAGTTATTATCAACTAACATAAAAAGTCGTAAAGCAGTAAAATAAATCGTCAGAAAACGGTTTGTTTCATTTCCAACTTATTAAACTAACTTCCTTTGCAGACATGCACGAATACAATAGAAGCCTTTTCCGAGAAAACTGCTAGACTGTGAAGAAGTATGGTATGTCAGATTTTAAATCCAGAATGAGAAATTTATGTAAAGTTTTCAGGAAAATTATTTTTTGATCCGTGGAAGCAACAGATAACCTACCATGATACAATGATATAATAATAAAATGGAAGATGTCTGAAAGCGAGAGAATTTAGGTGTCAGTACTGAAAGTCACGCAATGTGTATTAGATAGAAATTGAGACCGGGGCTAATATCTACGTTACATATATCTCAGTAAGTTCTTTACTTATTGGTGGTTTTCACAGTCACGCAATAAAAAAATAAAATCGAAACCATTCAACGACAGAAGCCATGAATTTCAGATATTATAGAAGATAAATAGATAAACGATTTGTCCAAATCTCAGGTCTGTGCGGTGCACCGTTTGCGAGTTATTTGCCGAAACTTTCCACGCAAATTTATAAAGCTCAGTATGGAGATACCATATTTGTGTCCTTCCGAGGGGCACAAACATGGCCGCCGTGAGTCAGAGAAACCATCTGGAACTTAATTTTCCTATTAATAGCGACTACTTTTGGCTCATGATCTATTACACTTTCACATAAACAGCACTTAGTACATTGGGAATGTTCGATCTGCAAAAATGGAAAGGAAAGGCCTTTTTTGAATCAAGACAACTTTGTCACGGCACTCAGCTTGATATCACATACGGCGGAGAACTCGAATATTCAAAATGCTCTGTTTTTAAAACGAAGGGCACAACCAAGTTGGAAATTTGCGAAAAGATATATTTTTAGTTTATCTTACACCTAGTGATATCAAAAGTTTAGCAGGCCTATTAAATTTTGATTTCAGAATTTTATGACGTAACATGAAAACCAAGAATACCTTACTGACATGACAACGTAACTTACCTAGAAAAAAGGCTTACGGCTAAAGTACTTCCTAGGATGCGTTTGATAAATCTGCGAAGGGAAGGAAAGTTTATAATATATATACTTCTCGTGATTTCGGCGATCCAATCAGAGCTGTCAAACTAATTCAGTATTACGTTAGGGGAAGCCCCATTTCAGCTCCGGTGCAATTCGCAGAAACAACCTTACGGCCTAAATAATTTTATCGATATGTAAGGTTTAAATAAAGCAAAATGCGCCCCTTGTATAAGCCAAAACCAGCTAACAGTACAATCTGAACCAAAGTCCTGATATTTCCTGATATTTAATTACTGACTCCAGACAGTGTGCCGACTGGACACAAGCTTGTGTGGGGGAAGTCCCTTTACGTCACGATCGCTTTCCTTTGTAACAAAGAGAAAACACTCTTGTGAATGTCACATGAGTTTATTTGAACTAATCAACAAAGTAATATGCCGTTCGATCTGCATTGTATGATAAATCGAGAATTACTCTTTTAAAAATAAAATCTGCTCTTTCGGAATTTAACCTGTAGCTATTTTCCGTTCGACCTCGCCACCAGTAGCAGCAGCTGTAGCAGGGGTAGACGTTTTATTAGCTGTTTCCTTGCAGGGACCGCGCAGACCATTTAAAAGTGGTAGGGTTAAAAAATCTGGCCAAGACAAACAATATTTAACAATTTTTGGCCAAGAGAAACAAGCAATAGGGGGCACTGTTCTGTCATTTATCATGCATTAGCACGCCATCATATATACAACCCCAGTAAATATAACATAGTCGTCCTCACCTGATATACCATCCAATACAGTAAATACGTTAAATAAAACCACCTAAGCTCTCTACTTTTTGAAGTTTATCTTGCGATTCTCATTGCGAGAAGCAAACTCTTGTGCGTCGTCAGCTATACAGACACTGTTTGTTGAGCCCCACTTGTCTCTGTTCTCTGCTTGTGGCTATTCAACACGGCTAGGCTTCTATAGCCTGTTTCAGGCTCTCGGTCATTAGGGCGAAAAGCGGGTAAACGCAAACGAAGCGAGCGAAGGAAAATTAAGGATGGGAGGGGGGGGGGGGGAGGGGTCTTGGGAAGGCAGGAAGGCACGGATCCCCCCTCCCAAGACCCGCCTCAATTTTCTTTTGCTCACACTAATCACCCTAATGACCGAGAGCCTTGAAAGGCAGCATTTACAGCAAGCCGCCAGTAGATAGTTTGGACTTCTTGAACAAGCTTCTTGTTCTGGAACCTTCGTCACCACCGACAGGATGTCGTGGAACATGATATCTTCAACATAGCTTCTAAAACACTTTGCTGCCCGGGTAGCGTTCCAGTATCAACATCTAGGCAGTACGATACTTCAAGAAACTAGAACTCTGACTCATAGTCGTCACCATTAGCAGCTTTAACTAAGAGCCTCTATCTGGGTGTAGGAGCTGAGGCTTTCCTGGTTATTAATTAAAGCTCTTGTCGATAACACTGACAATAAGATCAAAGGCCCCATAATACACCCCTTTAGAGCTCCTTGACGTAACACGTAACTAGGATATATTGGCATGTTGCAACACGACGGGCTCCTCTGGCTCATACTGCCCAGCGAAAATAAACCCAAAATAATGTCGTTACACAGAGAATCCTAAATTATGAGTGCCATTTATATTTGAGATGATATCTACCTTGACTGTACAACACACAAAAAGTTTCAGTTTATAAGCAGAACGAACTTACCTCAAACGCTGAGAATAACACTGGATGTTGCAGTTCTTCTCCAGAGATGCTTGTACGAATTGTCAAAACAGCGAAAGGAAAGTCAGTTTTGTTGCGCTTGGCCATGTCCCATGGATATCCCGTGAGTTTACCAATCGACCAATTGCTGTACAGAAAATAATGTACTGGGTGCAGGCGGGAAAAACCCTTTCTCTGTTTCGTTTCCAATTCAATTCTTTCTTCAACCTTGTATCCATGCCATTAATGACATTTATTGTGGCACGAATCAGGAAATTAATATCTAGCAAACCAGCTAACAATATTATAAATATTTGTGGATAGAACTGAAACAAGTTGTAAGTCTTTTGTTCCATAAACATATGCATTGAAAACATTATTATCACGATTGTGGTTCCAAGAATCGGCGACAAGTATATTTGAGTCGGGGGAGACCCATTGCGTCACAAAACACTTTTATTTGAGGACTTTAGTCTTGTGACCGTCACGTGAAGAAAAAACAGTCTCTTAATTTAGCTTCGCATGCATTTTTTAAAATACTTGTATTACTCAACTCTCTTGATTACTCACAATAAGACAATGCGTCAAAACTTGTTTTAAACGGGCCAGTAGGATTCAACATATAACGGTGGAATTCAACTTGAACATGTGAAGGGGACGCTCGACATCACTACATAGTTTCTTCTTTGAGGAACAGAGTATGCTTAGAGGCTGGAGCACAATGAAGTTTGTCGCACTTGTCGTTAGTTTACCAAATGGAAGATGGTTTTTATTATTATTGTTGTTATTATTATTATTATTATTATTATTATTATTATTATTTATTATTATTATCATTACAAGTGAAACCGGTAAAAACAATATATAATTATATATCCCATAGAAAACAGGTGAATGTGAAAAGGTTAACAAAATAGATTAGTATGAACCAATCTGCAGCTTACTTTTTTAAGCAAATGTCTACATTGTGCGGTTCCAGAAAATATCCATACCCACGCCAAGGAGATGGTCATTGGAAATTCTGAAGGGGGGGGGGGGGGGGGGGGGGGGGGGGGCTGATCTCAATAGCTCAAGTTTTTAAGGGAAAATATGAAGCTAAACTGGAAGTTCCAAGAGGTAGGAGCCGGTCCAAACCAAAGAAACTTCCAGTATTCACATGTAGCCTAATTGGGTTCTGGGATGCCCATATTACACAATCACTTATCCTGATCGGGCCCATGAGAATTCTTGAGGCCGGGTTCATATTACATAAATAGCTATGAACTTCACTCAAGTATATTCAGGTTTAAACTGGCAACATGTGGGAATCAATCGTGACAATTTTATTACATTAACACAATGTGTATTTTTGAGTTCATTTTCAAGTTGACTAAGAGGAATGTCATTGCAAAGTCTTCAAGTCACCTGTAAATAGAAACAAAACAAACAAAAACTAGTTATTTTGGTGAAATTGCTATCTTTCCAACATGCAGACTGTATATTAAAATTAAATGGCCTTTTTTAGTGTGTGAAAAAAAACTGACTGCTTTCATGTTGGGCTATTGGATCCAAAAATTTGCTGCACTTGCTAGACATGACATTTATGGATTATTAACTTTGTTGTTGTTTCCAGAGAAACATCAGTCTTTGGATAAGCATATAATGGTTTCACCTTGCCCAGTCTACCTGAGTCAGGCAAGGAAGAAATCAATTTTCTTTGCACCCTTCCTTACAGTAATCATTGCAGAAAAATGTCAGATTATTATTTTGGACCCCAGAACCATGTAGAACTGAATTTTAGTAATCTGTTCATCTCAAAACATTATGTTACAGAAATCTTTGTTTGATTTTCGTATCGGGCAAGTTGTCAACAAAAACTAATATGGAGTTTATTTAAATCAAATTTACAGCTACTACATGGCTTAAATTCCCAAAAGTAAAAAAAAAAAAATTGGGTCTTGACAAGGTGCGAGCCAATAAGTCATTTCCTTAAAATTTTTCATTCTGGATTTAAAAGGCTTCTATTGTATTCAAGTCTGCAAAGGAAGTCAGTTTAATAAGTTGGAAATGAAACAAAACGTTTTCTGACAATTTATTATACTGCTCTACGGCTTTTTACCTTAGTTGATAATAACGCAGAGATATTTCACGTACAGTGTTTCCATAGAGGCACTCATTTTTTTTTTTGGTTACCGTGGCCCCGAGGGCATGTTTGCTTTTAGTTTTCATGTCTACCTTTATAAGAAGACTGGAAGTTCGCAAAAACAAGAAGCTTGATGTGTACTGATGTTTCGCCATTATGGACTACAACATTTACCCATTATAGTGAAAAGAATCCAATGTGTTTATTTGTGAGAATAACATTCGAGCACAACTTCAGTACCCAAATTTGATGGGTCAAGAAATAAAAGTTATTGTGTCCCTGGACACGCATATTTAACAGATCGTGTCGCCATATTCCTACAACAGTATCATAATTTTTATTTGATTCATGAAGAATGATAACTGGACTTGCCACAATAATAATAACAGTTATTATTCCACTTTTGCGCCATTTTACCATATTAGAGCAAAAATATGCGCAAAATATGCCACGTTATTGCACTGTAGAACAGGGCAAAAATACGACGGAAAGCTCAAAGCTCATTACTACGCAATTCGCAAAATATCCGCGCGTTTTATATGTTTTACCCATCGAATAAGGTGTTATATTTCGAAACTATTTACATTAACCTGATATAAACCGCCAATCATGATAATTTATTTGTCAGAGTTTTCTAGTCTGGTGGAAAGTTCAGGAACGACACTACAAGCGATACTGGGGCGGAACTGGGATGCTGAATTTGTTATTGTTTAACTTTGAATTTACTAATATATATCAGTAGCATAAAATGTATCTCTACGCGTATAAAGCCGTTGGTATGAATTATATTTGTTTGCAGGATTTGGACGAAGTCAAAATGTTGAAGTTTGCAACATTTGTTATCATTATATGCATACTGGAATTCAAAGCTGATGGAGTTTGCCCTCCGGAAACACAGTGCTTTGGAAATGGTAACTACAACGCAGCAACACAGACATGTTCCTGCTACGCTCGTCAGCGGACTGGGCTCTACACGGGGGAATGCTGCGAAAGCATCGGCTGCATTGCGAATGCAACGTGCAAACATGGCTACTGTGGACCTGACGGCATAACTTGCTCGCGCTGCCAGACGCGATGGGCCGGGCCTAACTGCGACAGCCTAACTTCGTGTTTTCCCTGGTTTCACTGCAAGCATGGCACCTGTATCAAGTCCCGGATGAAGTGTGACTGTGAACCGGGCTGGGTAGGCGACATGTTCGACCGGTCGCTGTGCAGGGTAAATTGCACTTACGGTGCATGCCCAAACGACCCAAACAAGTGCGAGTGCTACGAGAATTATTTGAGCCCTGAAACTGGCTGCGACAGGTAAAGCGGCTTTTTGTGCATCAACAAACGATAGCACGCTTTCCTCGTAGCTATCAATCGTGAGTTTTAAGCATCCTATGTTTGCGCTAACTATAGTTTAAGTTTTAACCCCATCCTCACTCTAGAATTGGAACAGAGTTACCAAAGAGCGCTCAGATTCCTTTGTTCTTACCCTTAGGCCTGATATCAACATCTCAATTACTATTGTGAAACTTTCCCAGCTGTCTGCACGCATGTCCAATAGTGCTGTTTAGGAGAACGTGTTAACTATCAGTATAGTTTTCCTTTTGTAACTGATTATTATTTTCACGACTTGCACAAGTGATTGTGTGTGACATTTTGTAATGAACTTTAAAATGGCTTATCTCTTAAATTGACTTGTTTATGTTACAGGTCTTACTGTCATAACGGATGGGAATGCATGAACGGGGGACACTGTATCGACCTCACGCACTGTGTTTGTCCGCCCCACTATTCAGGTGAGACTCTAGTGTTACCCCAATACTGCCCCAATACACCATAGGCTGCATCGCATTACAACCGTCACGCCATGCTTCTTAGGAGCGTTGTGTGACGACCATCATCAGGGCTGCGAACGAGACCATGGAAGACACCATTCTGAACTGTAGCTAACTCACCAAGCAGATCAAACCGTCATCACATATAGCCAAATAGATCAGTTCCTCGAGGTCTTAATTCATGGGATGCCACTATCACCACGTCAGTTATAGTAGCACTCGTGTTAGAAATCGATCGAATTTACAACCTATAAATAGAAATCTTAGCTTTACAGTTGGCAGTTTGATGACCGTATCGATCCGCGGTTCATCAGAAACGTTCCTACCTCCAGCTTCGGGAGCAGGATGTTCTGAGTCACCATATTGAGCCACAAAGGCAACAAAAATTATTACTTACTTAAAATTTGCTCTTCCGCATTAGGTCCTCACTGCGAGACTATCAGCGAGTGCAGTGTCCCGTGCGAACACGGACGGTGTAGCCACAGACCTGATGTATGCGAATGTGAGACTAACTGGGGGCCAGAAGGAAAGTGTACCACGTATGTGGGTCCTTGCCTTAACTGCAGTTCCACTGGAGGGACATGTCAAGAGGGACCTAACACGTGCAAGTGCAATCCAGGTTTGGACTAATTATAAAAAATTGTCTATAATAATTGAATATGGCGTGACTGTTTTTACAGCCCAGTCACGCAAGTGTTGCGTTTACGATCAGGTCACTGCGGTCTAGAATGGAAAGTTAACTATTTGATTCGAGTTTTTATTTGTGTTGTGAGGGCTGACTCCGACGGAAACTTCCCTCAGGGATTCACAAAACTACTGAACAACGTAGTAGTAGCGCGAATATTTCTGCTGGGAATTGAAATCAAAATGAGTGAAAAAAATTACTCCATCAAGAAAGACATAAGGATCATAATTCCCAAAAATCTAGATGCAATGGAATTTGCTCATCTTTTATCACTCTGAGTCTATCCTCAGATCGTCAAGTGAAATAAAGCTAATAGTCCCGCTGCAGAAACTTTTGATAGCTTACCAGCAACGATTAGGAACTGCACAAATTTTACAATTTTTAAACGGGAAGAAAGAGCTCACTTAAGAAACATGGCGTCCGTAAGACTAATGGGACAAATTTTTTAAATTATTTCTATAAATGGATTGTAAATTCACCGAATTACAAAGCAAACTAACTTAGCCTTGTTCGTCTACCGCAAACGTAGGTTGAGAGGGACTGGACTGAAACAGTAAAGAATTGTGGGTACAGCCCGGTCCATAAATGCGCATATCGTGCATATACTTACGTCACGCAATACTTATAAGCCAGCAATGTATGAATTGCTGTTTTGAAAATTGTACTGAGCCTTATTTTGTTTATTTTTTTTTTTACTTTATTAACTCGGACTTTATAATACAACTTGTGTGTCTACTTTTTCTTAGGATTCATGGGTCCACAATGCTCTGTCAAAGTATGCGACGGATGCGAACATGGAGCCTGTGACGTCACCACACTAGGAAAAAGGTGCACTTGTGACTATGGCTGGGACAGCCAAGTCCATGTCCCTGGCTTTGATCCTCAACATGGGCCCTGTAATATCATTAGGTACTGTGTGGAACCATGTGTGCATGGCACATGTCCACATGACCCTTTCAAGTGCGAGTGTACCCCACCATACGTAGGGACGGAGTGCGATATGATTCAGTGTCCGAAGTGTTGTCCACCGCAGACGTGCGACTGCTCCAACCCAAGAGATGTCAAGTGCCTATCCAATTGGCACCATGACTGCTGTCTCGTAAAGTCCTGTTTTCGAGGAGACACCTTGGTGCACACTGCAAAAGGTCTGGTGCCGATCGAGAGTATCAAGGAAGGTGATATGGTGGTAACCCGTCACGAGGGAGATGATCCTTCCGTTACTTACCTGCGTCGCGTCGACCAAGTTCGGAAACGCCTCGTGCCTGCAAGAGATCTCGTCGTTTTCCGAATGCATGACGAAGATATCTGGGTCACGCCCGACCATCCGTTTTTCGAAATCGGAACACGCTCGTGGGTGAATGCCAAGAAGGTGACTACGTCACATTCGCTCCACACCTTAAAAGGAAAAGTGGTCAAACTAAAGGACCACCTCAAGGCCTCGCAACTGTACACATCATCCGAGAAAGCCGGACTCGTGGCTGTTTATGATCTCTCGGTTGACGAGTACGATCGATATTCAGTCGGAAAAGAGGGATTTCTCGTGGCTTCGTGTAACGACTCGGATGATCTGATGACCCGAGACAAACAGGTTTGGGGTGAAGCAGCCCATCCATAGTTTGGATGGAAAACAAGCAGGCAAGGTGAGGAATTTTAAAACAACTTTAAAACAAATAAAAACACAATTTTTTCTCTTTCCACCTTCATGTCATCTTAGCAACAAATCCGCTTAATATGCTCTAATCACACATTTTCAAAACTGTGAACTACAACAAGCTATTAAAAATAATTTAAACAGTTAGCTTATACCTTGCCTTGAGATCCCATTTCTCGAAACAGAAAGCAAATGCCATTCTATCATCCAAGAAGGTATTTTAACAATGATGGCGTTACATAAAACTTAAAAAAGTCAATCGATGAACTCTTGTTCTTGAGAAGTCCTAATTACGGGCCATTGGGTTATCAGTCTGCTAGTACAGAAAAGTACCAGCTGTAGAGTCGAACCTCTTAAGACGAGCACCAAAAGGTAGAAAAGGGTATCCGTGTTATCAGAGATGTCCGTATTATACAGGTAGGGTTTCTATGAAGTTTGTTCTCTTGCGGACCAAGTGAACTGTTTATAACAGGGAGGCGTGCGTGTCCGTATGGAGAGGTTCGACCTTGTACTATTCCTGAAGGTTCTTATCTTCTTTAACAGGTCGATACATACAGCTCGAATGAAGATGACTCTGGCACTGGCAGTTCGGGATCAGGTGTCACCGCCATTGTGATCGTCGCAAGTGTACTGGGAGCTGTATGCTTACTGGCAGTGACCATTCTCATCGTGAGCAAGTACCGTAACCACAGAAAGCATGGCAGAGAGCTAGAGCCTTTGGTAGCCCGCACCTGAGCTACAGTGATGCGGAGGACTCAGTAGCCGTGATCAGACGCTGAGATTCGAGTACGGCAGCATTCTCTATTTTCCAATTGCCCATAATACTCTTTGTTTGCCCCAAATTTGGCATAAACTATTGTTTTGGGAATATGCAGTCCTTCCAAGAGAATTTGAAAACAATAGTTTCTGCAAAATTTTGGGGGCAAACAAAGTGTATTATGGGCAATTGGAAAATAGAGAATTGATGTAAAACTTAGTACTTCTCCCACGGAGAGTTTAGGGAAATATATCCTTGGAAGAAAGGAGAATTTACATGCTTTTTAGGACGTTTTTCAGGGGCGGATCCAGGAATTTTTGATTGGGGGGGTCCAAACTTTGGTTCAGATAGGACTGTTGAACTTTTTTTTTTTCGGGGGGGTGGGGGGTGGGGGCAAATTAATTCTTCCCTCATCCCCTCCACCACCCCCCCCCCCCCTCCCCCCCGCCGACCAGTTGCAGTTGTACGTAATAATTCCTTTGCCCCTTACCGTGTAAGTGAATTCTACCGGTACCGGTGCGCTTGGTAAAAAAAATGGTACAGATTTCTAATCTCAATCTGTGAACGCCGGTCACCGTTGGCGAACAGATATAAATAGTAGGGTACCCAAAAAGCAATTACATTTTTTAATATCCCTGGCATTTAGTTTAGCAGAAAAATGAAATCCGCGTTTCATTAAAAAAAACAGCCAGTTAAAAAATGATATATGATCCTGTCGATGTAAGAATTCAGTTTCAAACATCCGCCACTGTTTTTTCGAGCCAGCTCTCATTTTATTGAATTTTAATGTTAGAGCATCGTAATATGTTGATTTTACCTGCCATGAAATAGATCTAGGAGCTTGCAATCAACCTTACGCAACAAGTTATTGGAAATAAATTGCACTCTTGATCTAATACCATTTCAGTAAACGTACAGTGATTCTACGTTTTTTACTGTATGTATTCGTTTAGTCAAATTACTGTTAACTAGCCTGATTTATATAGTGTCCACGTGTACCAACAATGACTGTTCATTTTTCTTGCGATTTGATTGGATCATTTTTTCTTTCGCCATATCCACTCACTGCTTGCCATATTGAATAGAGCGTGGTGTTTATTTCAACTGAGCCTGCAATGAAGGCGAGTTAACGGCGCATTGGGGTGAGATCGTTGCATGCCAGCACTTCGTCAATCTTTTCGACTTGAAGCCGGGAATATTTTACACACTGAAAGGTTAGCTCCAGCATTTTGTAAGCAAATAAAAGAAATATGATTTACCATTGTTTTCTTTTGTATATATAAACAACATTTTGCAAGAATAAGGCTTCATCCAATCCCACTGATGATATCGATGTGGTTTTATCCCTTGCGGGGAGGGGGGAGTATACTCCTACAGTGGATAAAACGGGGAGGCTCCACTCGATCCCTTTTTCAGTTTTTCACGCTTCTCTATTTAGCATTTTCTAAATCTTTGAGTTAATATTCGAAGCGTAGTGGTTATATAGGTTTCGGTTGTACGAGAAGTGAATTCATAACTTTTCTCAGTTTTCCGTAGGCCAACGGAAACCAAATAGACTGCGAGCAGTCTCGTTCTTTATCAAGCGTGCGACTCAAAAACACGAATGTGAATTGCACTCTTTTCTATAAGAACTTTCTTCATAGCTGAAGCTGAGATTGAGCAAATTTTAAGAGCAAGCTTAAAACATACCGAGGCTGAGAGTAGATTAGATAAGCACTGATTTATTGAAATTGAACGTAAATTATAAAACAACTTAAGAACATTTTTTTGCCTCAAATAGTATCTATCTGAGTAGTAACTATTTCATAGTTGAAGTTCACTCTCCTTGGTAAAAGCAGACGTAAGTTTCGATGCTTCGCAGTTGGCCCTCTGTCAAAGAAAAATGCCGTATTTTTAGGGGGGCTAGTGAATATATTGTGGTTCAATATTATCCTTGGTTCAAATTTTATTTTCCTTTGTTTAAAACTATTATCATACATTACCATACCGAAAAACAAAGGAAAATAAAATTTGAACCAAGGATAAAATTGAACCACAACAAATACATAGAAAAAACTGTTGGCGGACACATCAGTTTTTTTCAGGGAAACTGGTTCCCTTGTCGTACATTTTTAAAACTAAAATCAAGCCGCTGTATCTTGTAGATCAACTCGATACATTTCCTGAGTCCTGCGTGCTGTAGAAAGCGCGGGAACTGAAATAACGCCGATTCTTGTGTTGCGACTGCATCGTAGTAAACGGAGTATTTCTCTTCTTGAACGATTGTCTCGCCAACAGTAAATAAACGGATCCAAAGATGAGTTAAATAGCACCATTAACCCTGCCCAAGACAAGACGAGAAACGCATTTCGGCCTTGCGAAATAACGCGAAGCCAGACAAGAGTCAAGGACAGTACGAGCGGTAGGTTACAAAGAATGAAGGCTCCTATGACGTATATTGCGGTGTTCAAGGCTTTTTTCTCTTTGAGCATTCGTCTTGTAACTTCGGGGTCTGTCTGTTGCGCGGCTATGGCTCTCTGATGGCGTTTAACAACTTTACATACCTTGAGATACAAGAATCCAACAATAACATAGAAAGCGACGCAACACCAACCGATACTGGCGGGGAATCGTTTGCCGGAATGATACAGCCACGTGTGTTTTACAGCCAAAATAACTAGCCAAACGCACCAGGAAGCCAGCAAAACTTTGAGTAGCCATCGTCTTGTGACAAGCGCTTGGTACTTGAAGGGTTTCAAAATCGCAAACGAGCGCTCGAGAGAAATAAACAGTATAACAATGACGGAAAACCCAGTGCATATCTGAAGACAAACCAGTACGGCTGAAGCCAGGACGCAGTCCACATTAGCAGTAACGACTTGGTACTGATATGCCACGAACAGCGGTACACCTATGATTCCAGTCAGTAGGTCCACCAAAGCCAAGACTTCTAACAAAATATTTGGGTTCGTGGAAAATATTACTTTGCCATGAATCGTCAATAACACCAACAAATTACCTCCGACAGATAAAATTCCAGTGACAATGCAAAGTAATCCATTCAATAAAAGCGAAACCAACACGGGGCATGTTTCTTGAACTCGCGGCACCAGTGAAAGGGGGCAATCCAAAGTTTGGTTCGAAACTTGTTGCCTGTATAAAGCAGCGGGCATACTGGCCGTTTTAACTCGCTTGATCTTCAAGCACTCGGTATGGTACAGTGGTATGTACACGATCCGGTCCGAATTCTGTCCTCAATCAAGGTATGTGATGAGCCAATTTGTAGAAGCTTGATTCTGCCCTCGAGAGCCTATACAAAAGATCAATCGATATACTACAGCTAAAAACACAAGGCCATTCTTTTGCGCACCGCTAGACGTGATCTGATAATGCTGTTCAGATATTTTACTGACAGTGTAAGTTGCAGGTCAATCAGCGAACATGTAGCACAGCGCCTCGCAGTGACTTACCAATGTCGATAAAGTATTTTTGGATCGTCACAAATTTATATTCACAGCATTTGTTGGTTCCATCATTGTTTACACTTGTTGAATGGTTCATTTGCTGTACACTCTCCTGGGATTCTCATTCCAACCTTTTCCTTTTTTATTAATCTCTTTGAAATTTAACAATTAGACCTTTTCTGTCGCGGCTTTGAAATTGTAAAGCGTCGGTTTCGAAATAGCGCAGCAGCTTGCAGTGTTGTCCAGCTTTCTCTCCCGTAGTTTTGCGTGACAGAGAGAGGACCCGAACTGGACTACTTGCATTGATAACTAACGGCGATAAAGTCTTTTTTAGGTTCGTCAAAAATTTATTAAAGCATTCAGTGTCGGTTCATAGCCTGGCCATTAATAGCGTCTCTTTACAACACAAAGATAACAAAAGAAATCTATTTTAAGAACTTGTTTTACTGACAATTCCAGAGAAGATTCAAGGGACCATTCAACAGGTGGAATCAAACGGAAACCCTCATTAAAATCATGCTAACCAAAACGGACGGGTAATTGCGATAGTGTTGCGTGACAGAAAGAGGGCCTGAACTGGACTACCTGCAGTGACAACCAACGGCGATAAAGTCTTTCTCAGGTTCGTCAAAAATTTATGACAGCATTCAGTGTCGGTTCATAGCCTGGCCATTAAAAGCGTCTTTTCACAACACAAAGATAACAAAAGAAATCTATTTAAGAACTTGTTTCGCTGATAACAAAAGAAATCTATTTTGAGAACTTGTTTCACTGAAAATTCCAGAGAAGATGTAAGGGACCATTCAACAGAAGGAATCAAACAGAAACCTTCATTGAATTTGCGAAAAATTTGGGCATCAATCCCAAAACAATTTGTAGTTATAGTTTGAGTTGTTTCACTGACTTGAGAGAAAAACAGTCGGCTCGTAAAATGAGCTGCAGTGGCCATTTTAATGTCTTTCTCAGCAGGTATAAAATTATAACGAATAGGGAGCGATTTTTAAGACATTTAACTCTACAAAACTGCGACAAAATAGACAAAATACAGATACACAGCCCGACATCTTCACTAACGTATTGCTGAACATAAAAACTTGACGATTGGAAAACACCTTTTGGAAGCCCACGGGGACACAAGCCTCAGCTCCTCAGAGCCAGTTTCGAATTCTCCGAAAGTCTCAAAAGAAATTTGATTACCTCGTCTATGAGATGCTCTTTTATAAAGGAACGTTGGTGTGGAACTCTTTGTTTGATTAAACATTCTTCTGTGACATCTGTTACATGTAAACTATTGACTTACTGTTTATGCCTTTCTATCAACTATCACTTTGACTTTATAATGACGTTAGGTAAGGTCGAAACGTCTTCATTTTATAACAAACTTCCTTAATATGAAATATTTTATCGCAGTTTTTTTTTATCAGTTTTTATTCAGCCATTAATTCAAATCAAGTTAATCTAGTTCAGATACTGCATGGAATATTTTGTTTACTTATTTAATATGGTCAGAACCGACCACTTCACAGTTTCAAAGCCACGACAGAAAAAGTCTTAAGGCCGATTCGCATTTGCGGAAAAGTTTAAAATTTTCTGGCATTTTTTTTTTTAGAAAAAAAAAATTGTCATGACAAGTTGTCAAAGCTAAGACATCTTGAAGTGAACAAAAGGTAACTATAAAATGCATAGGACTATAGCTTTGCACGTGCTGCTATCATCCTAGCACCTTTTCTAGCATCTTTATGCAAAGCAAAAACGCAAAATTACCAAATTCTGGTTTTGGGGATGAATACATGTATGTTTGTCATACGCAGTACCAAATGAACACATAAATTTGAGTATTATGCATTATGACGGCAAAACTTGTGATGATTACTAAAGTAGTTTCGACAGCACAACCGCATACTATGAAACAATTCATTCTTTGATAGATAAAGAAAGCTGGTAAATTTTGAGCTCGGTAATGAAATGTGAAAGATGAAATATTCAACATGTCGCGAACGTGGGACAAAGATAAAATCTGAGTCCTTGACGGAAATTGAGCCCATGATCTCCCAAACATTTTTCCGCAAAAACGAAAAAAAATCGGTGATGTAAACCTCAATGAGTTTGTTGTCTCAAAGAAAAACACAATGGCCAATCAACGAAGTATTGTTTCCAGTAGTCGCAAGGGCCGGACAACGGTCCCTTTGAAGTTTTGCCCCTTTTAACAAAAATTGTACCAGTCCAAAGATTTTGTTCTCACTTGTTTTTGTAATTGTTTTCACTTACTGATGACAAAATCAGTATCGTGCGTGCCACGCGGACCAATCATAGGACAACTGCTTCTCTATTGTTAAATATTGGTGCGCCAATAAGCTGAGACGAAACTCCGTACAAGAAGAACAGTTTATTAACCGAGAGCTTGTGTGCAACAAAGACGCTGAGCGAAAAAAGGGTTTCCTAGATAACGAACTAATTACGCGCGAAGAGGAAAAGAAAACGATAGGACAACAGAGCAAAGCTATGCGAGCTATAGGGTGAGCAAATTTTGCGCCTCAAAAATGTGGTTCGCACTTGTGTTTTGCACAAAACTAGGAGTACCCATTTTTGACCAAAGTATGTGATTTTTCTCTACCTAATTTCAGAAATGACCCAAAATTAGAAATTCCTCCCAGGCCTTGCTACTTGTTGTTTTTCGGATCGTCCGCGTGTTGTTGTTAGCCTGCGTTGCAGACGAACGTAGGCTAGTTGTTGTGGGACCAACTAAATATAAGGCCAAACAGACTGGCAGGGATCTCGTTGGCATGGAATCAAGCTCTAGCGCGAAAAAAGTGGTGCGAATGAAGCTCTCTTCCCCAGCGGCTTCTTTTTTTGTCGCACCGCCTGGAAAATGGGGAGAGCTAAAATGTACGCGCGCGGAGCCTGAGCCAAAGGAAAACCAAAGCGCACGGGGGAGGGAGGAGGCCCTGCGGAGGAGAGAGCGAAAGAAGTTAAGATTCGTGTTGCGCCGTGTGAAAGACGGCGTGGGTCGCGAGACAGGTGGCCAATCAATGTCAAATTAGAATTCCATTTATTGTACTAAACATTTACAGTCAATAAGTTAGAACTCAAAGCACTTATTAATTTATATACAGTATTTATCATTCTTACAATGCCTTATAAAAGGCTTGTTAACCACGCAATTGTCAACAAAAATACTCCTGTTTTACAGAAGGCTTCACTACTTCTCTGAAATATCCTACCTTCTGAGGTCTGAGTAGGTCTGTATGTACAGCTATTTGATCAAAGCTTAAAGCTTACGCGACAAGACCGAACGCTAGACATAGGTATGGGTTGAATTCTAGAATAATTTCCATACTTAAAGCCATGTACAGTACCGGTCAAATGTAAGTTGACAGTCCCTCGAGCCTCGATCCTCGAAACCTTCGAGTTTCGAGTCCCGAGTCAAAAATTTCGAGGTTCGAGTGTCGAGTCTCGAGTCGAGAAAAATAATGAGCTTGTCGCTTGAATGATTCCTCGAAAAATAAATCGCTCAAGCGGGCCGCACTCTCAAGTGTTGTACACAGTCGAAGCCAGCGTGCAGGCTGTAACTGTGAAATAAACGCTACAGAAAACGTCCCATGCGAGGAAAAACAAACACTTTACATGCTACAGCACATAATTATAAGATTTCCTTTACACCGATATGCAAAATTCCAATAAATACCCAGACCACAGTTCGGTCTTGTCGCGAAGGGTTGTAACGGTTTCAAACGACAACGTTAATGGCTAACTGTATGCACAACACTGTATCGTCCATGGCTGGTAGAGCGTTATTCAGATGGCCTGTGGATTTATTCGTCGTTATACAAGTCCATGAGGGCTTCTAACGCTTCCACAGTGACAGTCAGTGTTCCAATCTCAGAGTTACTCTCAATGTCGTACACTGTAATAAAGATACATAATAAGTCTTAAATGTACGTAAAAGTAAATAATTGCGGCGTTTGTAAGTTTTTACGCGGATGAACTATATGTGAAAAGCAGTTAATAATAATAATAAAAAAAATGAATACCGTACTTTCTCAATGAAACGCCCCCGGCGTTTATTTCAAAATTGGCCTTGTGGACCCGGCGTTTATTTGAAGCCGGCGTTTAATTGGGGCCCGGCGTTTATTTATGAAGTGCAACTTTCTGTCATATTTTTCAGATTAATTTATTATCACCCATCCTGCGAGACCTACAAAGGGCAGCTTGTCAATGCTGAACGAGTTTTCCCTTCGTACTGCCCGGGCAAACTGTCCCTGAGTCTTTGAGGATGATTATCACCAAAAATTACAGCATTATATACAGCACACAAATGTTTCAATCAGGATATGCGGCAAACAGAACGCAAAGAATATCTAAAAAAATAGGAATATTTAACAAATAAAGAAGCCTAAGCCATGTTTTATACTGTCATAAAACACGACGGGCATTTGAGAACACGAGGGAAATGTAGAAAACATGAGCCGCAGGCGAATGTTTTCTACATTTCTCGAGTGTTCTCAAATGTTCGGAGTGTTTTATGACAGTATAAAACATGGCTTAGGCTTCTTTCTTTGCTTTATGATATAGATTTTAGACGCCGCGAGTGGAAAGTTAAATTAAAATACTTGTAAATGTACAACAAGAGCGATTGAACGAAGATGAAAAGCAGCAAATAGTTTACGGGAAGACCAGAAAACTGACACAATTTCATTCATTGTTCGACGTAAGTTTGTTACCTTTCAATCTTTATCTTGCCCTTGTCGAACTTCAATAAACTTCACCGACTCTGAGTGCAATTTCGTTTCAGCAGTAGTCTTGATGACAGAGCCGTAAACAAGTACAATATGTAAACACTTCCTTCGCTTGTCTTGCACAAGGCGTATAATTTCCAGAAAAGCTATTGCTTCGGATCTTCCCGTAAACCTCAATTGTTGTCGCAATTTTCCAGCATGAATAGACGATTTAAGAGGAGATTGTTGAGGAAAATCTTCCAAAGAAAACTCTCTCGCTCGCTGTCGTTGCCTGTTTCATTAAACTCAAGGAGTGAACACCGCGCCACAAATTTTCCCGCCTCCTCATGCTGTCACTTCGTTTACATCAAAATGAAATGTCCAGTGGATTTATATTCCAGTAAAAAGCAATTTAATAAAAACAAATATTCCATTCGCCCTTGTTGGATACGAGTGGTTATAGCCAACGAGGCGCGAAGCACTCGAGGAAAGCTGACGAAAAACAATAAAACATGATTTTTCTATGTTTTATACTCTGATAAAACATAGTTTTTTAGCCAATCAGAGCGCGCGCAGACTCCTATCTATATTATAACTAAAAATAATAAAAGCAAGTATGGGTACAAAGGTTTAAGTTCCGCAAAAATTTTTATTTAAGATTAACAAAATACCGTAGCGTGCTGGTATGTCGCAGTAATTATATTGAATATGGGAAAAATAAACTTGTTGGTTCAAACGCAAATAAACGCCGGGGCCTCGATTAAACGCCCCCCGGTGTTTATTTAAAAAAAAAACCAACCGTTTTTACCAGGCGTTTATACGAGGCCGGCGTTTAATCGGGGTCCGGCGTTTAATTGAGAAAATACGGCAAATACGCTTTACATGGAGGTAAAAAGTGAAAATGATAATAACGGTATATATAACAATTTATAATCTTAAGAAATACCACTAAAACCTACAGACTACACGTTTGAAAAGGTGTGTCTCAACAGTACGTTTAAACACTGACTTAGACACTTTTTTTTACACGAACGTTGTGGCCAAGAGAAAACAACCGTGCACATATAAGACTAAAGGAAGAAGGCACTCCAGGATAATTTCTTCCTCAATAGAAGCTTGTTAGGTGTAATCTAAGACAGTTGTCGTTGTGTTCTTTCGAAGAGCTAAATACATGACTTCCACGTTAGAAGAGGTGTTTCTTTACTTTTTTTACTTTACTTATTTCGATTGATTCATAAATGTTGCGGCTGGCAGTTTGTTTTAAGTGCTGATCAAGCTAATAAAAGATAGTTCGTATAGTGTGATCGTCCGGGTGAGAGTAATTCTGAAAAGAACTGTTGTTGGTGACTGACGTTGGCTGATACTCCTGGGTTTAAACCATTTACTAGTAGTAATCAGCGATTAGGGGAGTGCGTTCGACCTAAGATGGAGAGTCAGGTAGTAGCAAAGGAGCAAGGCTGTTGGCAAACTATGCCATTTAATAAGCCTCAAATGGTGCGATGAGTGAGAGAGGAATCTCATAACACAACATTTTGGAGGAAAGATTGCGTGACTAGCCAAAAGAACATCTCTCTGCAAAATAAACTGGAATTTGTCGCATCAAGAAATGGGTTGTGTTGTTTTCGAAGATGTTAAAGCAGAATTTTTCTTTGCTTGCAAGCTATGTTATCGTAAATTGGGTGTTAACAGAAGAAGCCATTCAACCGGACGGAAACATGATCTGTCATCATAGCAGTGATTGACTGATTGTTTGCCAAAGGTCAAAAAGAACCTCAAATAATGAATGGAACGGCGAATTCTCATTGATGTCAGAATATTGTAAAACAACGTGAATAGAAGTCGCTCCTAGCACTTCATGTGACATTCACAAAGCAGAAACGTACAAAGTCATAAATGAATGGGCAATTTGCATTCATTTCTTTTACACTGAGGAATCTCATAACACAACAGTGGAAGCAAGTCAGGAACATCTTTGATGAAGCAAGTAAAACCTGTCTGGGGATGCAAAAGACTAGAAAAAAGAAAGAATGGATTACACCAGACACGTGGCAGGTTATCGAGGAGAGACGCCAGCTGAAGAAGAAGATAAACGACAGCAGATCAGCCAGACTCCGAGAGAAGTATAGAGTGGCTTACACAGAAATCAACAAGCGTGTCAAGAGAAAGATCCGAACTGACAAAAGGGCATATATGGAAGAACTAGCAAAAGAAGCAGAGGAAGCGGCGCAAAAGGGAGAGCAGAAGAATGTCTATAAAGTCACTAAACTGATCTGTGGAAAATATAATGGCATCAGAAATGTCCCCATACGAGATAAACAAGGTCAGCTCCTCACCTCTGAAAAAGACCAAGAAGCACGCTGGGTAGAGCATTTCAAGGAAGTCCTCAACAGACCACCACCAGAAGAGGAGCCTGATATTCCAGAAGCTGAGGAGGACTTAGATGTTGACACTGGGCCACCGAAGAAAGAAGAGATCATTGCAGCCATCAAATCCCTAAAAAACCACAAGGCACCTGGCAAAGACCGCCTCAATGCTGAGCTGTTCAAGGCAGACGCTGTGACCACTGCAAATATCTTACAACCACTTTTTAACACCATATGGGACAGAAGGAAAATTCCTGATGACTGGAATCAGGGTATCATTATCAAGATACCAAAGAAAGGAGCTCTCTCTGAATGTAGCAACTGGCGTGGCATTACACTATTATCCGCCCCTAGCAAGATCTTAGCGAAAGTCATCATGAAGCGCCTATCACTGGCTGTGGACGATAAACTCCGCAAGGAACAGGCCGGTTTCAGGAGAGGAAGGGGTTGTATCGATCATATTTTCACGCTGAGAAATATTATTGAACAGAGTACTGAATGGCAGCGAACTCTCTATGTCAACTTTGTAGACTTTGCCAAAGCCTTCGACAGTGTGCACCGGCACAGCCTCTGGAAGATATTACGAGCGTATGGAATCCCCTCCCACCTTGCTGAGATCATCAAAAGCTTCTATGACAACTTTACCTGCTGTGTTGGTGATGGTGACATCTTATTTGAAGTTCACACTGGTGTCAGACAGGGGTGTGTCATGTCCACATTGCTTTTCAACCTTGTTGTGGACTGGATCATGCATCGCACCACTGAGGACCAGATCAGGGGCATCAGATGGACGCCTTTCTCTTACTTGGAAGACCTGGATTACGCTGATGATCTAGCCTTACTATCACACACCCACACGCACATTCAAGAGAAGACGCAACGCCTCAACACCTTTGCTAAGCAAGTTGGCCTTAACATCAGCAGCAAGAAGACTGAAATTATGGCGCTGAACACCACCAACACGCGACCAGTCCAGATTGATAATGAAGAACTTCCATACACAGACAGATTTACCTATCTCGGCAGCATCATCAGTAGAGATGGAGGAACTGACCTGGACATCCAGAGCCGTCTCAACAAGGCTAGGAACTCGCTCAACATGATGAATAAGGTATGGCGCTGCTCCACTTACAGTACTTGTACCAAGCTGAAGCTCTATCACAGCTGCGTCCTCACAACCCTTCTGTATGGTTCAGAATGTTGGCGTTTAACGGAGAAGGATCTAACAAAACTCTCCACATTTCACACCAAGAGCCTTCGGCGTATTTTACGCATCTTTTGGCCTAATGTAATCTCAAATAAAGACCTCTTTGAACGGTGTGGAACTGAACCAATGGCTACCATCCTGATGAGGAGACGCTGGAGGTGGATTGGCCACGTCACTCGCCAAGAAGCCTCCATTGCAAGAACCGCTATGCACTGGACGCCAGAAGGAAAACGAAAGAGAGGTCGCCCCAAGATCACATGGCGACGGACGATTGAGAAAGAAATAAAGGAGATGGGGAAGACCTGGGAGGGCATCAAGTTCATGGCAAGGGACCGCCAGATGTGGAGAGAACACGTTGCTGCCCTACATGCCACTTAGGCGTAAAGGGCATGAGTGAGTGAGTGAGTCTTTTACACTGAAATTCATATGGAATAGAAATGAATTATCATGTACACGACAAATAATTATTTATTTCACTTTAGTTGTTCAATATCTTTCGGCACTACACAACTTCTAAAACTCCACAGACTTCTACAAATACTTTCACTTCAATTTGAAAATAGACCGAGGCACAGCACATCAACTTTTCGTTCATAGTCAATACACTCATAATATTCAATAATGATTTCCTCATCAAAATGCCTAAAAATTCTGCGAATAACTATAGAATACAAATTCAAAGAAGCGATAAAACAATTTTGATCCTTATTCTACTCACTCGTTTTACATGAAATACTAACGATTTGCAATATTTTAGCTAGTTTTGTGAATCGTTCTGCATGCAAACACGCTGGTTTACCTTGCCTATAAAACAACGAATCGAGTTACTCGATTTCCACTCCTTTTACGACGTTCGGTGGCTGATTAAAAGTCTTCTACCTTGGATGAAAACCCTCCAAACAGCAGCGATAACACACCATAACACAGGACAATTTTGTCGAGAGAAATCACTCCAAACAGCAAAACAGAAGCACATGGCATAGAGATGACGTCATTCGCCCCTGAAAAATTTTCTGGGGGGGCCAAATTGACAACGTCGTATAGTCCATAAAAGCGAGAGAAAATCTCGATTAGGGTGCGTTCTCCTTCGTCGAACGCAATTATGCTAATAAAAGATGCCGTTAGGAGATTTGCAAACCCGCCTGTGCTGGACTGAGACAAACAACGTTCAATACATGACTTACGTTCGATGTCTTTGTCGACTAAGTCCTTTCCTTCATTTAATATCTGACGAAAAAAAAAACAGATTACAAAACGGTTACGGTCTTACAAATAACTTCAGCCATATTCCTTCCATGGAATGGCAAATAGGACAAGGTAAGCGTGAGAAAGGGTAAGAAAAAAGCGTCAATGGGTTCACTGGCAAACACGACTGGGCGCAGAACTGTCAATACAGGGAAATAGTGAGCAAGAGTGGGCAAAAGGGAGGGGGGAGTGGGGAGATGAGGCTGGGATGAGTTTGACGACAATGAGGGATAGGCACTAACGCACAGAACATGCTCGGTAAGAGTGGCCAAGAGGGAGGGGCTGAGAGTTCAGTGAAGGATGAGAGTTGCACAATAGTTTTTTCAGCTCTCAGCGAACGACGGTCAAACGAGAGAAAACTTTTCGTACAAAAAATCGCAACCATTTTCCCAGGACTTTTCAAGGACCAAATTGAATTTTCAAGGCCATCTAAATGCACATTCCCAGTCCAAGCTAACAGGTTTCTACGGCTTCAAGTGTTTGCTCCATGCATCTCCTTAACTACATTCTTGTCTTTTCTCGTTATTAGCTGCTTTTACACCCGTATTTTACAGTGTTTGAAGTTGCTTTACACAGGAAAAGAATACTATTCTATAGTCTATGCAAAGCAATTTGGTTTCGACGCCACTACATTTAAAGTTGAAGAAAATTCAAGGACTTTTGAAGAGGTCCCTCTAAAATTCAAGGACTTTTCAAGGAGTCCCTCTAAAATTCAAGGACTTTTCAAGACAATGCGAACCCTGGTACATGAAGCACGTAGCGCAACTTCAAATTCTGTATTGTAAATGACGTCCTTGTCCTAGTCATGACTGCGATGATGTGTAGGTAAGGTACCAACCTGCAGGAAATCCACTGAGGCATAAGCTACATCAACACAATCACCTTCATCCTCCTGTGGGTCACTGACTACGGTGAAGTCGAGTCTATAAGGAAATACAGCAGTTAATTTGGACAATCAAGTATGACGCCGGGACGACTAAAAATATAAAAGATGCATACTGATTTCAGGATAAAAGATTGTTTAGGCGCTAACGAAGAACAAAGTCTCAAGCAAACAGGTGCCATGGGACACTTCGAGCCAGTGTAACATACAGTATAAGTATAGAGAAGCGAGATAAACAATAGAAGGAACATGTAGTCAAGAAAACAAACAAAAAAACAAAAACGAAAACAGAAAGGTAGTTTGACAGACAAACGAGGAAAGCAGAAAAGAATAATAATTAAACTGACGAGAAGAATATATATCAGAATATCTCACTTAATATCGTTGGACAACATGTAAATCAGATAATTTCTTTTCACTTGATTGTTCTCTGCATCCACATGAAAAACTGAAAAACACAAGAATGACGGACAGACAGCAATATCAGTACCAAGCAATAACAGTACCAGTGGCGGATCCAGGTCAAGGGGAGGGGCCCGGCACCCCCCCCCCCTCCTTATTTTTCGGAAATAGCGCATTTTCTTTGATCTGCCGGAATTATTTTCGCAGATTTCAACATTTACAGTCAAGCCTTCAAAAGCGCCCCCCCCCCCCCTCCCCCCCTCCCCTCCCACGTTACGTGAAGGTCTGGATCCGCCACAGAGTACGGTCAAACCAATTCTGTCAGTACGCATTTTTACACCCGGGTGTAGAGAGGCACTGTGAGAGAAAAGTGTCTTTCTCAAGAACACAATGCGGTGACTCAGGTAAGGCTTGGGCCCGGATTGGTTGATCCGGAGTGTATCGATCTAACCATTAGATCAACGTGTCCCCACAGCGTATTCTTGATACAACCTGGCGGGTTGGGTGTCGCTTATAACGTACGTTTTTAAAATTGTATTCATGTGGATACAAAACTATGGTAAGGTTTACGGGATATTGTGTCGTTTAAACTTTACCTTTCTTGAAGTTGAATGATATAGGCCTGTTAGGAGGAGGTTTTGGCAAAGAGATGGGCGTCTCCAACTCCTCAGGATCATAATCCAGGAACTTGTAAGCAACAAACAGTTGTTTAACGTTTGGATCATCCAAGATCGGCGCTTCAGAGTCGAGAGTGAGACTTGTGACTTGGATAACCACTGTCGAGGCAGGCTGCAAATCAAAAATTTAACAAAATGATTTATAAACAAAGGGACCCTCGCCCTCTCGCTACATACAATAACCAATTTAAACCAAATTCACGTTGGTGGTATTTACATTCAACCGAAATCTACAGCTGCCACTTGATACAGTTTTTTTTTCTGCTCAAGAAAACGTTTGGTCTGCAGCCCGGGGGGGTCACTCTGCAGTGTAGAAGTTTTTGGTGGGCCAACGCTGGCTTATTAAGTTCGCGTGTTTCGCCGCCAACTTGGAGTCTCAAAACACTCGCTCGATACACGCTCGTTCATTGAAAACACGCCTGCATTGTAGGCTAGACAGTAAGGCACTACCTCTCTAGAACCACTATTTTCATTCGCCCGCTGTAAACACTACCTCTATTCAGGGCTAGGTGCATTGTTATGACCTGTTATCTATTGTTTTAAGAACCAATGAAGTAACTTGTTCCGAGAGGTAGTGGGCGACCCAGGCTAGAAGACGCGGTATTGACGTGCATCTTTATCATGGTTTACCAATCAAAATCCAAGTTAAACTGCTAGAAACGTCAAGACAGCTGCCAAGCGCCAGCACATTGCACGTGCGTTTTGATACCTCTGTGATTAGTCCCGTTCGCAGCCGTTGTTTGGGCAAGGGAGCGTTGCGTGACGAGCCCAAACAACGGCTGGGAAGGAGACTACTCTGTGATTGGCTGAGGAGTTTGGAAAACCAACAAAAGGATACCAAGGACGTTCCAAACAATCAAAACGTTTGGCGAGTGGCAAGTTCTTCACTTATGCAAGCAAACAGCGTCAACTGGTTAACTAGTGGACAGCGGCTAACTTACCTGATCAAGGTCTCTTTCATAACGAAACACCCTAAAACATCCCTAAAACACTGTTCAAAGAAGTCCAAACTTACTTGTACAGCAGATTTTGCGCGGGAATGTCTTGGGGAAACTACCACAGCTTCACTCTCGCTTGTTTCCGCTCCACTTTCACCAGGACCGTCTCCTTCTTGTAATTCTTTATCATTTTCCTCTTCCTCCTCTTCCTCTTCCTCTTCGTCTATATCCTCCTCCACTTCTTCTTCTTGTTCTTGTTCTTCTTCTTTATCCAGTTCTTCCTTGGACTCCGCTGCGGGAATGGGTAGGTCCACTTCGTCGCCGAGCGTTGAATCAAAATCGTCGTCTAAGCAAAACCACACAGTATAATTAACGAACGTTTACACGAAGTAGAGCCTGATTTAACAAAGTCAGCTGATCAGTACCTGACGCTGGCTCCTCAAACATGGTGTCCTCAGCGACCGCTGCTGCTTCAGTCGTCCGTCTCATTTCTTCGGCTACAAGCGCCTCATCATTCTTAAAGATAAACCAAAGTGTTAATGAATTATTGAAATTAACAGCTTGTAACAGGATGAAGTTGCTGTGCTCCCGTGTGACCCATCTTCACGGTACCTGTTCATCGTCGGAGGTCTCCGACTCAGTAATTTCTCTTTTGGACTTCACCTCGCCTCCAGGCTCCTCCATTGGCTCCGCGGCCGCCTTGGCCATCTCGTCAATTGACATTTCCTCCACAGGCTTCTCGGGATCAAGCTTCCGGGTGCGCGGGGCAGGCTGGGGTTTCTTTGCTGTTGCCTCCACCAACTCGTCTACCGACATCGACTCCAGTGGCTTTTCTCTTTTTATTGGACATCGAATAAAGTAAATTTAACCAATTAAAACTCGTTGCAAAATACCAAAACCAAATTTTAAGCGAGTAGTTCTTAGTAAACCTAAGGCAAAGGTTATCGACAAATTTGAGCTCTCATTGGCTCAGCAGGTTTCTCATGATCTATCGAACGGATAGCCTCCTTTGCAGCCGTTGTTTGGGCACGTCACACAACGCTCGCTCCCGGCTAGCGTTGCGTGACGAGCCCAACGAATGAGACCATTGAACAGACGAACGACGGCAAATTTTGAAAACCTATGTGGGTTAATTTCGATTTTTACTCATTTTTTTTTTCAAAAAATCTCGAAAATTTGATGTCGCGAAAGAAAGTCGCTTATATAATAAAAGAAATGCTAGACTTATTCTCCAAATTCGCGAAAACTAAGTGTCGCCAAATATCGCTTTTCCAAAATCGTGAAAATATCGTGTAATGAGGTACTTTGTTATTTCGTCTGTTACAACGTCGTTGATTTTGTGAGATAAAAAGGCGAAAAATCCACTGTCTTCGCAGGTTCGAAAGAAATTCAGGATTCGCTTTTTTTATTTCTGTTTGCCTCGCCATTATTTTGTTTGAAAATATATGCAGTGTAACTTACTTTTTACGTTCAACCATCTTTGGTTCAACCTTTTCTAACAGGTCCGATGGTTTCCGTTTAACCTGCGCCAGATGGGCAGGTTCTCGTTTGGCAACCTTTTCTTCTCTCTGAGCCTGTTTAGGAGTCGATGAATCAACAGCCGATGGCGGTTTTTCTCTCTTGTTTGGCGACTTCACAGCAGATTTGAGTTCAGATTCACTGTCAGAGCTGAATGGCTCCTTATCCTCAGGTACTCGCATTACACGCTGAAAGAAAAGGAAACGGAATCATGGTTGTTTACCATTTACCAAAAATATCCGGAAATGTTGTTCAGGAACTAAATTGTTTGCGAGTGAACACAGACGGATTTCCGACTGTCGTTGCGGCAGCGTGAACCAAATAGCTGAAATCTGTCTCCAATCACAGGCGAGAAAATGGTAAAACTCGTTTCGTTTGCCCGAGCGGATTCTTTTTTCAAAATAAACGGATCATCTTCTAGGTAGTCCAAATTCCCAACTGGAATATCCGAACGGAAAATGTGCTTGCCATTTAATTTGCTTTTACCCACGGGTTTCTACCCACAAACATGGTTACTCAGCTCAGTTCCTGGAGCTCCAAAGTGAATTATGGTTCATGCACGTCCCGAAACGCACGCATAATTTCATTTTGGGTTTTTTTTATGTAATCCTAAAATAATCCCATGTGGTCATATTTAGGAAGGCTTATTACTGGAAAGATTTTTGTTTGTATAAAGAGGGTATATTTTTTGGAAATTTACGTTATCTTACTGGTGTATGGTTTGTGGTAGAAGAAAAAATAAAAATAAAATAAAATAAAAATAAATTACCTTTATCTTTATAGGGTTGTGTGTAAAGCTGGAAGCTTTGGAATTTGGAATTTGGAAGTGTTGGTTTGTGTGGAGGAAGGAAAACCGGAGGAACCCGGAGAAAAACCCTCGGAGCAGGGACGAGAACCAACAACAAACTGAACCCACATATGACACCGGGTCCAGGAATCGAACCCGGGCCACATTAGTGAGAGGCGAGCGCTCTCACCACTGCGCCACCTCTGCTCCCATGGTGTAGTTAGTTTAGACTAAGAGGGTGGTCCAAGAGTAGTGCATACCTGAGGTGCCGCGCGAGGCTTGGCACTAGCCGGAAGATACGTGTATCTCCATTTCAAGTGCACATCAATTGTTCCATTAACGCCTCCCGAGGTCTAAAAAATTCAAAGAAGACGAGAACATGTTGACAACTTTGGGTTAAGTTTTGTTGGTACATATTGTCCATAGTAAATTTTCTTTAACTCGTAACCATTATTTGGTATTTTCTACCTTCTACGCAAACTATTTATTTCGATTAACAAATAACCCATTTATTATTTTATTCATCACCAATATAGACAATAATCTACTGTACATTTGGCTACTATCGAAAAGCGAACGGGATTCCGAGAGAAAACTCGATGAAAACTGTGAGCTACTGTGTTTGTTATAATTTAAATAGTTTTCCACATGGTCTCTGTAAAATGTAAAATGTTTAAGAAATTCCTTGACTGTGCAAGGCCCTCCATTTTCTCGGATATCCTTCGACTGTTGAACGCGCGAAAAGAACGCGAGGAACGTGGATGCATACAAGCACAGAAGCGGAAGCTGTTTCAAACATTCATTTCTAGTTAATGTAACCATTCATTTGGGTCGAAAACTGAGGTACGTTAGAAAATTAGAAGGCCTGACCAAAATATGCGACTTACCTTTAGTAGTTCGAAAGTTCCTTTGATAGCCTTGTCATTAGCAAGAGTTATCAAAGGCACTCTAGCGAGTCCTAGGTACACTGCAGGCTCTGGATCAGCATCATCAAATACATAAATCTCAAGCGCCTGAAATTACCAGACAATACCTCCTTAGCCCTTTTAGATCGAGATATTAAATCTCCTTACTGATAGTCGTACATTCCTTCTAATGTTAACTGTGAGAACGTGGTTGTACATCACGGTTAAATCCGCTAGTTTATGATTTGATCTGTTTTCATCACCTGACTCCTTTCGATTGGTCAGAGCAAACTACACGAGTTTCCTAAACTATTCACTTAGCACAGCGGGCGCAAAACAAAACAGATAAAAAAAGCGCGGGAAAATTAACCCACAGTCATGTTCTGATTGGTTTTGGTTTCGCATGTGACCGGTCAGAGCATGCTGCACAGTTGCATTTACCGCTGCCCTGAGGTAGGTATCCAGTTCGGGCGTCATAGGGACAGGAAATGTCTTGATGTCATTAAACTCGGGCGTGTTGGTGCTCTGCACGATATCTGTGTCGTGATCAGCAAAATCAAAGAAACGGTACACCGCGTATGGACTGGGTTGGATTCCTGCAAAAAAGCAAAAGAAGAAATCATTTCTACTTCAATGTTTCGTCTCTCGAGGTTAGCCTTTTTGTGTGACTGTATTCACCACTGATTAGTTTCGTCCTTTCATAACGTGCATCTATAGCGGAGATACAACTGTCTGTCCGCTCGACAAATACTTCAGGGGGGGGGGGGGGGGGAGGAGGAGGAAATATCTTAATGCTTGAGAAGCGGAAACACCCTACCACGAAAGGTGGAAAACAGTAAGTATACTTCTACACTAAGTAAATTACCAACTTCAGTTGATTAGAAAGACAGCGAATTTGGAAATCGACCATTACACTGCCATTACCTTTACGTCGTTTCTCCGTCGAAGCGCTAACACTTGAAACGTCAGCCTCAATATCAATAAGGTGTTTCGCTTCCCCACCGACGCAATACCATTGTATATTTAGAACCTAGTCACGTAGTCTTTAACAAGTGTTTGAAAACAAACATGATATAATTTCATTCTTTCACACACGAGTAATAAGCGGCGGGACTAGACCTCCTGACCAGACCGGTGGACACGACTCTTACCTTGTCTTCTGGGTTTAACTCCGCTACATCTGATAATATGGACGTCCAGTTCATTGACGTCAGAAGGCGGTTTCTCTGGCACGTGACCAGCGTCTTCAAGCGCTTTGTACGCTCCAGAGTTCATGTAACCGAGCGCCTTAGTACGCTCCTAAAACAGAACGAAAGAAGTTTCAGGTAAGAAAACCGTTACGGTCTCATAGACCAAAAACAATCACTCACTACAAGCATACACTAACCCTGTATAATCTTATTGCTTGGTCCATAGGAACTCTTAGTCTGACCCAGTACTCCATGGTCGCGAACTCGACACCTTGACACGGGGGCCTGGAGCCTATAACAATAGTAAAGATAACACAACTACAGCAAAACTAAATTCAGAGCCTTAATTTGCCATGCATGCCAACACTTTCTAAGAATAAACGGGCGCAATTAATCGTCCATAATGCAAACAGAATGGCTAAGATTGGGCAACCACTCTTTTGACAAACGTTTTCGAGGAGCGCAGCTTATTCGAGGTGAAGCAACTGCACTAAGAACAATAATTCTCACCTATAAGCTTAGCAGTGCCGTGAACTCTCCCATGAGGTTTCTCAAGCAGGTCTCTAAACTTCAGTTGGCAAGCTGCTAGAGTCTTGTAGTCGGTACCAAATGCTCGATGGATTTCAATCAAAGTGGATTCCTGTGAGATTAAAACATAGTTCATTACAAAACATGTGAAATAGGCCAGCTGTCGAATTGCTACAGTAAAATTAAAACCACGAAGATCGTACTGTCCACAATAAACCAATATGAACTCAGAGCAAAAACGTGTGACTAGTCAGGGCGAGTGCGGGAAAAGATGAATCGATGGAAAGCGCGGGAAACCAAAGTAGACTACGGCAAGCGCGGGAGATTGCGTAAAAACTGGAAAGCGCGGGAAAACTGGCTACTAATGTCAAACGCAGAAAAACATGTAACGCGCGCAAAACGTTCCGGGGAACAAATCGCGATTGAATCTGTTTTTGTACACAACTGGGTGGGTGAGAAGAAAACGTCTTTGCTGTGATTTGTTAGAGAGCGCTAGACGAGTTTTATGAACTCATCATAACGCCCAGCAAACGGAAAAGCAAATTATCATATCAGTAAGTTGCCTACCTTTTGCAAATAGTGCAGAAAGAAATCGTCAACTCTCACGAGATACTGCGAGGTAAAATTGAACTCGGGTCTAAAACAAATCAAGAAATGACTCATTTAGAGGTAAATTCAACAGATTAAAACGAGAATGACCTTTGCAGTAGGGATAATAAATTATTGACTTGGTCGTCGAATATCCACAAGTTAGTAGGTAACAGAGAAGGCGTTACTTTGCGTTTGCAAGCCAATGTGGAAAGAGAACCACTCTGTAACCAGAGAGATGTTTGGTCTGACCCCCCCCCCCCCCCCCCCCCCACCCTCTCTTACATTTAGCCACCTGGCCTGACCCCCCACCCCCCTTACATTTTGGCCACAGAACCGTAGGCTAATCAGTTTGAAGACTTTCATTGTTTGCAGTGAAGGAGAGTTCTACCTGGTTCCCTTGACAACGGGCGTAGTTTGAAGCTCGTGTTCAAAGAACTCGTACGTCACAAACGTCACTGGCTCATCATCTTCAAACTCTTTGACGGCTTCTCGAGAGAAGATCACCTGATGAGAATACGACAAAACAAGATCAGGCTAGCACAAGAACGAGCAAAGCTAACCATAGCCTGCAGTGCAGGCGTTTTTGGCGTCCGAACACCCAATAATATACAACCGATCGATCGTGTTTGAAGTCGCCATCTTGGATGCTTGACGAGTCATCCCCTCCCTTGGGGACACTGTCGAATGGTTCCAGCTCCCTGTGGGCCAAATCATCCAAGATGGCGGTCGTCAAGATGGTGGATTGAAATGTAGTCAGCAATCGCGCACAGTAAATACGCCTGGTCTGCAGGCTAAGCTAACCACAAAAATAACAAATATCTGTCTTTCGCATAACCCAGTGTTCGACTGTTAGGCAAACTCGCAATCTGATTGGCTACGCAAGTGCGGTCTAATTTTCGACAGACTGCCCTGGGAGTAGTCTCCTTCGCAGCCGTTTTTAGTGTCGTCACGCAACGCTCCTCCTTTGCGTGACGACACTAAAAACGGCTGCGAGGGAGAGTACCCTGGGAGCGCCCGCAAGAAAAATGGACGAAATCACAAAACCAAAACTATAAATAAATCACTTTCAATGAACTTTTTTTCTATCGGCTGATAGTTGGCTTCGGTCCCTCGCCAACTATCAGCCGATAGAAACCTCGAGCTTAACGTCCAATTGTTAATTATATACACGCCCAAGTACACAGTACCTTATCAATGTGAATTTCAAAAATATTCTGCCCACGCTCCAGCTCGACTGTACTGTCCATTTCCTCAAACTCAGACTCCTGCTAATAATAAAGAAGATTCACGGAATTAGATTCTAAATTCATATAAAGCCACAGAAACAAACGACAGAAACGAACTACTAAGAAGTGCAAAAAACTCTACTTCTGATGGAGCAGCTTTGTACTGTTTGGTTCCATAAGCTATGTCACGCATCTGACTTTCAAGTTTCTGTAAAAAGGAAGAAAGAGAATGACATTTAAGACAAACAGAAGCAAGCCTTTTCGAATTCGGCAGATCACAACTCAGCAGGTCATGGCAACAAGCAAAACAACAATGGCAACCACAACGAAAAAACAGCAACAACCAGAAACACAAATATAATACGATCAAAGAATGGTTGGTTGAATTACTCACTCGTATTCTGTCAGCTCTGATATCCAGTAGTTGTGCGTATTCTTGCATTTTCAGGTCGTATTCCTTTTTATCTTCACTCATCTTCTTGGTGACTCGTTCAACCTCAATAAAGAAAGGATAAGTCTGACTGATGATTCGGATTAAAGCTACGGGCTTTCTTACAAAAATCAAAACGAGGAACAAGGATGGAGTACGTACAGACCAAATACTAAAGACTATTCTAAGCGTTACAGCGTACACAGTTCGCGCTTGACTTCAGTCAAAACTTAACTAAAACAATATAACCCTGCCTTACGCCCAGCTCGTTAACACGACAACCTCGTTATTATGGTTACTTTGTCACCCGGTTAGTACGACCATGTAATAATATATATGTGAAGTGCAAAGCAATGCCCCCCTTTGTGTAACATTCATCGAGTGAAGCGTGATTTCCGTTGAGTAAACGCGCTAGAGGGGAGCTGGGATCGACCGCACTTTTCCGCCGGCCCAAGGTCCGCTCTGGCTTATGCCGCCTATTTAAGTATTCGTATGGACTATCACTACCGACCTCTGTCTGATAATCTTTGTTTATCTTGTGTTGAATTATCAACATGTTTCTCGTTTTCTCCAGTTCATTGATGGTATCCGCATGCGATGCTTGTAATTCTTGCACTTGTCGTTTCAGATCTATAGCAAAACATCAAATAATGTGTACATGTAACCGGAATTTCAAGAGAAACAGGAAATTTAACCTGTTAACCAAAACCAAACCAAACTATAACTCGTTACACTCGTTTAGCACCTGATTCTCATCTTAAATTGTTCTGTGAAGGGACTGTTCTCTTAGCAAACCCTCAGCAAATGACCAGTCCAGAAAAGCTGCATTTGCTTGAAAACACATTCTAAATTCACCTTTGCTTTTTTCGTCATCAACCTTTTCCAAGAAATCCAAGTCCTGGCTGCCTTTTTCTTTCTTATGCTGTTGAGAGGAAAACAGAATATCAATAAGAGGGCTTTTTTATTACAAATTACTATATTAAAGCACTGAAACTGTTAACAAGCGTGTTTGGCTGCGGATGGCTAGGATGGAGATGGATTACGACTTGAAAAATTTAGGCCAAACTTTCCAAGTTGTTTATAGCCGTGGTTTGATTTCTCTCCACAAATTGAGGTTCTTTCCTCCATTAGATGTTCAAACATGATGTTTTTCGTGGGTAAAGTTGCCTAACACAAATTTCAGAAAAGTTAAGACCGGTAAACCCGCAATATCCCCGTGACGTAGCTCCTTGAAGATTGGCTGGCTAGTAAGGGAAAAAATAACAATGAAAAGCTACAGAAAATTAAACTTAATTTCACTTCTATCAATGATGACTTACTTTGATCAAAACAAGGGCCTCTTCAATTTCTTGAAAATCTACCGCACTTTCCTACAAAGTTCAAACGGGCGATTAAGTCACTGTTTTTCTCCTCATTTAAAAACTGAAATTGTGCATTGACATGATCAAAACATTCAAAATAAAAGAATGTTTGCATCAGCGGAAGCATAACAAACGACAGAAGTCACATTACTGACGACAACTTTAGTCTCAATTACAGTATATTGCAGGGTATATTGTAAATATATGTTCAATTGTGGTGTCCGTAAATTACCTTAGTGAAAAATTTCATCTTTTCCTTCAAGTCATCGTGCTGTTCTTTTAGGGTGTAATGCTGGACCCTCATTTCACGGAGCTCGGCCTGCAGCTTCTCGGCGGACTCTGTCGGGGATGGCGCAGATCAGAAGAAACAACGGCATTTAGGCCATAAACCTGTGGCCCTTACAGTTACATGTGGAAAAATACTCTACTCACCCCTTTCGCTTGTTAATTTGTCAAGAATGTCATTCTTCTCTTGTAAGTCCGAATGTAGAGTGGCTCTCAACTGCTCCATCTCCACCTAAAATGATTACACACATTGAAAAGGCCCTTTGCAGTCGGGGATCATGCACGCAACCTCCCTACGATTGTGGGTTAGCTATTCAGAAATTGAATAGGGCATGACTATCATGAAATAAATGAAAAAATGTATTTAGAACTGCCGTGCTAACTGAAAACACCGTAAATAAATTCAAATGGTAACACTCAAGAGAGGCTTCTTAATCTCTTGGTAACACTGCACAACTTGAGGCCACTGACGTTTAAGTGTGAGTTTCTATAGGTGTTCGAAAAAAGTAATTCGAAATTAAAAAAAAAAAAATGTATAGAAAACGATGAGGAAACTCCCTGGATTAGCGTCTGTTTCTCTTGGTTGGATTAAAACGAGGAAATAAGTAATTCGAAATTTGAAAAAAAAAAAAAAATAGAAAAAGACGAAGAAACTCCATGGATTAGCGTCTGTTTCTCATGGTTGGATTAGAGCTAGGACAAGGAAAATGTGTGCTTATAAATCAAAATGCGCGGTTTATATATGTTCACGCGCATGCACCTCTACTTGTCTGTACTTTGCTCTAAATGAATAGATCGTTTTCACGTGACGTCATCAGGTACCAAAATCCAAAACTAAAGAGACCCCAAAGTTTTTATCCACATCAGGCATAAGAGGTACTAAAATCATATCTATTTGCAACTTTTCAGCTCAGTAGCGTCCTTCGTTTGAAAATCAGCGCACTTTGAATTTCAGAGTAATGGCGGTGCGTGACACGCAGTTACGATCGTGTTTGTCGAAAAATATACATTTATCTTGTGATTTTTAGCCATTTGAGAAGTTTAAGTAGCAGGAAATATGTTTATGCAAATGTTTGTTTGTCAAGTACCGATAATCAGTGGCCTAGATGACCAAAGTAAGTTCCAGATGTTTACAGTATTTTCCGGCCGCCATATTGGTGTACCACGGAGGTACACCAATATGGCGAATCCATACTGGGCTCTGTAAATTTGTGCAAAACATTTCGACGAATATCTAAAGTTTGGGATAGCGCGCAGACCTAAAACTTGGAGAAATGACTTCTTTACTTCTCTCCTATAATATCCTATTTTCTTGACCTCATTCACTCGATGGTTTTTCGATTTATATTTTTGTTGCGTGACAGTGAAAACGATCTATTGTAAAGAGAAGACGAAGAAACTCAATGGATTAGCATCTCTTCCTCTTTGTCGAATTAGAAGTATAGGACGACAAGGAAAATATGTGTTTTTATTGCGCGGTTTACATGTATAAGTATGTGTTCACGTGCATGTACCTCCATTTGTCTGTACTTTGCTCTATGCTGCCTTTCCCTTTCTGCGTCAAAAGCACTGGAAGAGCCAATAACAACAAAAATTACAAAATAACACAGCTTTTTAAGTTCAGGAAATTAATATTCTCTAATAACCGCTCAAAATTATTACACACAAGATATTCTCTCACCTGTTCACTAAGTTTTCATTTGCTTCCTTCAAGATTGCATTCTCTGCTTTCAGATCTCCAATCATTTGAAGTTGCTACAATTGGATTTTTTAGGAAGAAGAAACACGTGAGCCATACAGTGATTTATTTGTTTGACAATACGCAGTTGGAATTAATTTTTCATGCTTTAACATTTTTTACTACTTTGCTGTTCCTGTAAGTATTACTGTCATTTTTTTTTTTTAGCGAAGTACTTTTTATCGTGACGACGATTCAAAGAAAACTTTTGATTTTGTGCATTCTAATGTTGATGTATGACTCCACAACCGTATTCATGCCACCAATGCAAATCGTTTTGAAGACTTTTAGAAAATTAAAAGCCATGGGAATGTAGTTGAAGTATGTCAATAATGAAAGACCTCTGGAACATTCCTTGTTATACAAAAGCCCTTCGACAATGTCCTTACCTCTGATAAAGATTTCGATGCTATGCCTCCTGACTTCAGATCATTTTTCAACACAAAATTCTTTGTTTGTTCCTGTATGGATTGCACGGTACATGTTCATCAATTCAGTTAAAATTGAAATGAAAGCTAATTGTCTGGAATTTGGTAAGGTATTTTCATTTTTGCGAGGAGAGGAAAGCCAGAGATACCAGGAAAAAAATGGAGGGATAACCAAACGTTGCGGTGGACTCACTTAGTGTGTACACTGAGTGGTACATGTAGATCAATAGTAGTATCCCGGGAATGACTAGACCAATTTATTCATGAATTCAACAGGCCGGAGTTAATGAGCTCTGAATAGCCAGAACTGGTTTAATGAGATGCATGGCACGAAGGTTCATGAACTGGTTTAATGAGATGGGGGTCACATAGGTTCATGAAGTTATTTAATGAGATGCTTATCAAGTAGGTGTGGAGACTATGGAAGTTTATTATTTATGCATGGTATTGTTTTGAGTATTTATTGTTGAATATTACATGAGTTTTTAGGAGTGATGTATGTGTTGCAATGGAGTTAATGAGCCGCCCAACCATCCGGGTAGTGTCGCACTTATATAGAAGAAGAACAAAGGCATGACTGAGAACCAATCAGGGAGCACGGTCAAACTTGTCAAACCAGTTTTGAATCCGGTACGATTTGATTATTCAAAATGGCGCACGTATCTTGTTTGGTAACTGCTGTATCTTGTTTTGTAACTGGTTTTTTTCGGAAAAGTGAACGGAATTATTCAAAATGATGGAATCAATAAAGTAAATACCACACGGAAACAAAATCTTTGTTTTGAATGAATATAAAAACGTTTATTGGATAAAGGCAAAGTTTACAATCTCAAACACACTTTGAATAAATTTGATTTGTTAACTAAATGTTAACTAAATGTTCAACAAATATTTATATCGTTGTTTTCAGCCGTTCGAGCATGAGCACCTGTGATCGGCCCAACTCTATGCCTTTGACTCAAGTAGCATTTGAATGCAACTCGAAACATTTTGATGAGTATTATCTGCGTATAACGAGTAACTTTTAGTTACCCAGAGTATTTAAATGAATCTTTTTTTTAGTTCGTTGAGTAATTTAAATTACACAGAGCAGTAGTTGAGTATAACAAGTGTATGAATAATATTTTGTTTATCTTGTAATGTTGATTAGTAAACTCAGGCACAGGATATTACTTCGACGACTTAAGACAAAGCGTGCAACATTGGAAAGAGTTGTATAACCAGTGCAGAGCAGGGCAGAGCTTAGCAGAGCTGAGCAGAACTGTGGCTGAGCTGAGCAGAACTGAGCAGAACAGAGCAGAGATGAGCTAAGCTGAGCTGAGCTGAGCTGAGCAGAGCAGAGCAGAGCTGAGAAGAGCAGAGCTGAGCAGAGAGGAGCAGAGCTGAACTGAGAAGATCAGAGCAGAGCTAAGCTGAGCTGAGAAGATCAGAGCAGAGCAAAGCTGAGCTGAGATGAGCTGAGCACAGAAGAGCAGACCTGAGCTGAGCAGAACTAAGCTGAGCTGCGCAGAGCAGAGCAGAGTGAGCACAGAAGAGCAGACCAGAGCTGAGCAGAGCAGAGCAGAGCAGAGCAGAGCAGGGCAGAGCTTAGCAGAGCTGAGCAGAACTGCGGCTAAGCTTAGCTGAGCAGAGCAGAGCAGAGCAGAGCAGAGCAGAGCAGAGCAGAGCAGAGCAGAGCAGAGCAGAGCAGAGCAGAGCAGAGCAGAGCAGAGCAGAGCAGAGCAGAGCAGAGCAGAGCAGAGCACAGCAGGATTGTACAAAGAGCCAAGACACAGTCAAAAGTCAAGCAATTGACCTTCATTTGTATCTATTGATAAGAACACTGGAAATTATATCTATTGATAAAAACACTCCTAATGGAGAAGTCGTCTACCTGGAAAACCCTCATTTCATCAAACGTGATGCGAAAACAAAATCAATACACACAGTGAAACAGCAAAAGAAGTATCAACTTGTGTACGACAAGAGAGTAATCCACGGTTACAACACTTTCCCCTACGGATTTCGCTGATTGGTGATCATAGCCAGTTAGAGAGGTTGGGGATAGTTATAAGGGACGTTGGAAGTCACACATCACTCAAAGCACATTTAACTGTCAACATGGAAAGATTGTATTTCCACCTAGTACGTGTCTACGCTAAACGCTATTTCTCTCTGATTGCATTCCGTCGCACACCACCTGAACAATGGTCATCTCTTCTCATAGAATTGGAACCAATGAACTATGGTCGTTTATTGTGTTTCTATGCCTACATGGATTACTGCAACGTGTCTTTTAGTGAACAATACGAATTTCACAAAACACTATGCGAAAAATACCCAACGCATTATCCCTCTATCTGGTGGATGCTTTTGCAGGTTATAAAAAGCAGATAAAACATATTTTGTCATCATTTACAGTTTAACCATGGGCAATATCACAAGTCGGCTATGCCAACCCCCTCTTCCAAACCTATCCTTTAAAGAAATGTGCCAGAGGATGTGTTGTTTAGTTGTCTGCTGTGATAGTCAAGTGCACATTGATTATAGCGATGCCTCAGATGAAGAAGAAGAACAAGAAGTACATGAACGAGAAATCTCACAATAAAGTCTATCAACTTTTAGAGAAACTGAGCAGAGCAGAGCTGAGAAGAGCAGAGTTGAGCAGAGAAGAGCAGAACTGAGTTGAGCTGAGCTGAACTGAGAAGATCAGAGCAGAGCTAATTGAGCTGAGCTGAGCTGAGCACAGAAGAGCAGACCTGAGCTGAGCTGAGCTGAGCAGAGCAGAGTGAGCACAGAAGAGCAGACCGGAGTTGAGCTGAGCTGAGCAGAGCAGAGCAGAGCAGAGCAGGATTGTACAAAGAGCCAAGACACAGTCAAAAGTCAAGCAATTGACCTTCATTTGTATCTATTGATAAGAACACTGGAAAGCAACGAAAAGACCTAAAATCGTACGGAAGCCAAAGAACTGTTAACTTATTTGCTCTAAACCCCTTAAAGGTAGCATTTTGGTACCTTATTCAGCATTTAAACTGTTTAAGTCGAACAAATCACAGTTCCTGTATATGTGACTTGTAAAACACCAAGTTTAAAACAGAAAAATCACGTGCTCGATCAGAAGGAAGAATTTCTACCAGCTCTCGCCACTTTGATTGCTCCTCTTGCTGTGAATTTACTGGGTAACTTTTTCAAATGAAGCACGTTCAGAAGATGTTGATGGTTCCTGAACATTTACTGCAAACTATGGAGACAGAACATCGATTGACGGCTCCTGCTCAACTCACAACTTTAACACGGCTTGATCAAAACATGAAACAAATAATGGATTCCTCTTTGGCGGAAGATCAAAAAGTTTTGTTGTTAGATCATGCTCTGCAAAGGTATCGAGGATTAGTGAAACAGATGAAACGTGAAGTGAGTGTAAAACCTACAGTGGTACTACCCAAATCAGACCCAGCGCCTCCAACAGAGACAACGCCAGGTGTAAACAAGCATGCCTCCACACCTAAAGTTGAGAGCCCGAGGAAAACACCAAGACAACTACCACCCACACCTGCGAGTACTAAACAATCAAAAATTCCTGTCAGAATGGAAACACCCCTTTCCGCTTTGCCTGAAGAATCTGTCCACGCGATAATGATGGAAACACCTTCAGATTCCAAACGCAAAACTGTAAAGCGACGTTACAAACCAAAACCGCCCTTAGTGGCAAGGTTACGCAGCAATAGACAATGGGAACCTTACTAAACCAGAAAAAACCGGTTTTTATTAAGTGACTATAATAAGATTGATTTCCCTCAAGAGATTCGTGGTCATTACTCTACAATAGAGAAAGAGCCCCACTTGAGACAACAGATCAATACATTACGCGTCCTAGCCAAGAACAAGAAGAGAGAATGAGCTGCTGCTTGAAAGATAAAGTGTGTCTGATACTCGATTTAGAAGGTTTCTTTGTGGATAAGACTTTTCGCTGTAGAGAATTGGGTTATTATACTTGGCAAGAAGATTTTGGACGCCATGCCTTCTTCATGAAAACACATTGGAACGACCTACACATCAGAGAAAGAAAGACAGTGTCTTATGTCAAATACAATGTCCATGGGTTAACTTATCAGCCTAGAAGAGAAGAATACGGACAGGAGTATTACTTGTTGGAGGACGTGATGCGTGACTTGTACAGTAAGGCTAAAACCAAGGACAGAACTGTGGTTACATACAAGGGAGGTCATGTTGAACAAGACTTGTTGCTTAAACTGAACATTCCTCATGTCGATTTAGAACACTACGGGTGTCCGAAATATGATGCGTTAAAAGAAACTATTGTAGAACCATTACCGAGTTGTGGTTTTCATATCGATGATTCGATTCATCACTGCCCTATGACAGAATGTCACGCGTTTTGGTTATGGCTCGATACTTATGCAATGTAAATATTATTTTTTCATTAAAGTCGTTTGAAACTTATCCTGTTTGATAATTGCTTAACCTTCTTTGCATTCGACACACTTGCCCCATCACGTTTGTATGACGTAGCAAAACTTGCCTGAACTTGCCCTGTAATTATCACTCCACATTGTTTTAACTTGTCCCAACACGTTTGTATGATGAAGCAAAGCTTGCCTGAACTTGCCCTATTGTTATTCAAAATTCTTGTTTTAAAAAGCCAAGCAAACAAAACCATAAACACCAGTTGCTGCTTACCTGTGAACGTAAGATGTGGATGCAAGACATGTTTTATCTCGAGCAGTTGCCGGACGAATTGTTAACTATCGAAAACAACCCAAACATCGAACTAAAGAAGGATACAAGATTAACGCCAAAGGATAGAGAGATCAAAATTTGGTTATGGGTAGCGTATGGGATGATTGCTGTAAAGAATGTCTACAAACATCCTTCATATCGCCCACGAGTCGGCTGTAACTGTATGGATGATATTCATCGTGTTCTTAGCATGGCCAGAGAAGTGGATTTTGACAAAGTCAAGGAACAGTGGTATTATTTACTGGGTGAAAACTACGGAACTGATGTGGCCGACAAGGTGAAAAACAGCCATTACTGGAAAGGAGTTTTCAGTTATAACATGCTGTATGACGCTAATGGGGTGCGCGAGTTGAGACTTTTAAACATTGTTATCAACGGTCCAGTTTGGGACCTGGACGTCGAGGCCATTAGGAATCTGTGGAGACGCTCGCTTTATAAAAAGGATGGCTATGTCTAAATAATACAGTGATCTAATTTCTTTCCAAAAATACTCGTTACTTGCGATTGCTACCGTGACAAAAGTCGTTTAACGGATAAACGACTCGAGAAACAGACAATGACAGGCGAATAACGAATATTAAGGCGAACTGAAAAGGCGTGAAACAAAATGACAGACATTGTTTATACAAACAGTACACCGTGGAAGTCGTCAAAAATTCACCTGTTAATTCGCACGTCAAACGTTTTTTATAAATTCAAACTCAAAATTGATTTCCATTGAATATTTTAAGTGCATAACAAACCGAACGACGACACACTTATTGTAAATCAAAACGTGCTCGTTGAATAGTTTTTGTGCTCAAAAGTCCTTTTGTTTTAACCCTTTTGTTTTGTAATGCAAGCACGAAAATGGCTTTTGTTAAAGATTTATTGTACTATCGCAAACGCTTTAAATGTTACCCTTCCGGAACCAAATTAAAAGTAAAAACCATTCATTTTGGGTCCTTTCAAACACTTTTGGAAGGTATCAACGGACGCTTTATAGTTGAAAAGCGAAAGTAAACTTTATAGAACAACTGAAAGGTAAAACCTTGTGACTCTTGTGTATGAAGTAGCCGACGCATTAACATGATAGATTAGGAAAAAAATTTCTTCCGCAATAACAATGTACGTAAATATTAGCAAAAACAAAACAATGCTTTATTAAACGTAGTGTTCTGTTTGCGCTAACAAAATAACCGTTAAACTGAGTTCAACAAGAAAAACCTATTAGAGGAACATTCCTTTATCACACACATTATGTTCTTATACGGTGTAGTTCAATTCAGAAAACCGTTGATTATGGCCTAGTCGAAAATATTGGCCTTAAAGTAATATCCTGTGCCAATTATTTAGTAATCCTTTCTGTCAGGCTCAAACAATGCCGACATTTCGTTTTGTTTTATTGTTTTTTTTTTTGTTGGTCTTATTGTAAATGCAAACTCACGTTTTGTATCGCCTTTAATAACTGAAGTTAATGCATGCTAAGCAACTGTAAATACACCAACGGTGGACAGTTGCCTTACTGCAGACACATGGATGTTGCCACGTTAAGAGTCTCAAGATCTCAAAACAATCCTTTCCGGCCCTATTTTACCTGTAGAAGAAGAAACGAAATGTGTAGATTCTTCCAATGGGCCGAACAACCTGTCAATGAAGAAACTCAAATACCATCTCCGTCATATTTCCCCGAGAAACAAATGTCATCAAAAGAAGACAAGCCCAGCTACACGCCAAGACCCAAACTGCAAAGACAATTTGCCGTTACAGAAAATTGGAGTCATTGAACACTTAACAATTATTCTTTGAAATCGAGGTGAATAGCGGCAGAATATTTACCGAGCCGCGTAGCGGCGAGGTAAATATTCTGCCGCTATTCACGGAGATTGAAAAGAATAATTGTTTTAGTATATACACACGAAGTGATCTCAAAACAGACAATCTAGGCATTTTCAAAAGGAAACCTATGAAAGGCAATTTTATTGACGTCTAATTTGACGTCTCAATTCATGCGTGAAACACGTACAAAACTATTTACAGATTCTTTTAACATGGCAAATACACAATCTTCGATAAAATCTTCGTCAAAATGGTCCTTTTACACAGTTCAAATCGGCAACTTTAATCGAAAGTCTGCTTGGAAATCGATAACTGATCAAACAAAGTTTTCGAAGTTATCGAGAAAGACTTGTTGTTTGGCTCGTTGCGAAGGTGCCTGTCAATGGCGGCTCGAATTGAGGTGAGTGTTTTTAATACCTTGTTGTAATATGACCTGTCTTGTTTTCTTGCGGAGATATAAAACTTCAATTCTTCTTTTTCTATTTCCTCGATTTCGGTGAGAAATTCGTTCTGTCTTCTGTCAGGCAAACCAGTCTACAAAAATACTCGTAATGAGACAAATTGTAGTCGTGAAGATTAATTGCTGCCTATTTAGCGATAGGTCGAACTGATCACAGTAATTATCTCGATAAACAAACTGAAAAACACTTGTTTGCAAAACATGACTTCTTCACTTATCTTTAAAAACTTTTAAGCCAGAGTTCGTTGCCTTCTTGGTGTTTTCTGGCTCGCTGTCGTCTTTTATTTGCACTATTTTTGATTCCGAAGTGCTAGCGAAACGTGAGTTTACGCCGGCCATTTTGTTTCTGTTTTATGGGATAATGCATTATCCACTCGCTAGCGAGTGAATAATGCGGCATTAGCCCGAGATAGCGAACCAATCAGATTGCTGGAATAGCCAAGATCATTGAGTGTGTATATACTAATGAGAGTTATCTCATCCTTGAACATTTAGTTAACAATTCATATTTATTCAAAGTGTGTTTGAGATTGTAAACTTTGCCTTTATCCAATAAACGTTCATTCAAAACAAAGAATTTTGTTTCCGTGTGGTATTTACTTTATTGATTCCGTCATTTTGAATAATTACGTTGACTTTTCCAAAAAAAAAAAAAAAACCGGTTTGACCAGTTACCAAACAAGATACGTGCGCCATTTTGAATAATCAAATCGTACCGGATTCAAAACTGGTTTGACAAGTTTGACCGTGCTCCCTGATTGGTTCTCAGTCATGCCTTTGTTCTTCTTCTATATAAGTGCGACACTACCCGGATGGTTGGGCGGCTCATTAACTCCATTGCAACACATACATCACTCCTAAAAACTCATGTAATATTCAACAATAAATACTCAAAACAATACCATGCATAAATAATAAACTTCCATAGTCTCCACACCTACTTGATAAGCATCTCATTAAATAACTTCATGAACCTATGTGACCCCCATCTCATTAAACCAGTTCATGAACCTTCGTGCCATGCATCTCATTAAACCAGTTCTGGCTATTCAGAGCTCATTAACTCCGGCCTGTTGAATTCATGAATAAATTGGTCTAGTCATTCCCGGGATACTACCATCAATCGCACCAATCTTGGTGTTGCTGTCAAGTTCGCTTTCGTTCTTCTGTAGTCCCAAGAGGTTGACCAGCATCAAAATTATTATTTTTCTCCCTCTTTCTCACGTTTTCTTCATTTGTATAATGTTAAAACAAATGTCAAGTCCTTTATGACGACCTTGAAAAGAGAAATCAATCCCAGCTTTGCAGGGGATAAAAAGTTCTTTTTTTTAAGTAATGGCGTTGGTTCGAATGTTTCATGTACCTGTTTTAATTCCTCGTTTAGCTTCTCCATATCCTCGAGAACTTGTGTGTGGCTTGCTTTGACTTTGGCGAGATTCTTGGCGGAGAAAAAAGAACAAAACGTGAAGTGATCAAATTAATAAATTGCATCTACTTCAATTAATTACGTAAATCAACTCTTCCAGTACAAGTACGATCAAAGTGACTGAGTTTTTCTCTTGCTTCCTTATAATAAAACAATCATTCGAACAAGTGCGTTATTATCCGTTAGTACATGTAGAGTGCACTTCGAACGTAAATGCATTTACAACTTTCGTAAACAGACTTGTAATATTATTGCTGGCTGGCTGCTAGCACCTATTTGCGGCTCGTTATGTAACTATGTACATCTGAATGGCCCTTGCTTGGCTTTGATATCATATATGTACCTTACCTCTTCTAGATTCAAATACTTGACCTGCAGAGCTTCAAACTTTGTTGCTTTTTCCTTCATTTCTCTCTGAAGCTTTATCAAGTCCACGTTTTCCTGAATATTGGATCTAAACCAGGCATAACATACAAAATTATCACAAAACTGTTCTACAGTGCACTCAGAGCTTCCACTTTCTTTCAGTTTGCGATCATCACATAACAAAAAAAGAAAACAAACAAACTTGTAAACAAACAAACACGGTCATGCAAACCTTTGTGCATCTGACAGCTGTTCTTTCAATCTCATGATTTCATCCTCATGGCGAAGTTGGTTTTGTCTCATCTGTTGAACATAGATCCAAAGGTTATTACAGTGTTACATGCATGCATCCACCGAGATACCATCGTGTTAGTCTTTACACGTCGTCTCTATAGTACTCAAATGGGGTCCAAATGCTGTTTAGATTCTGTTGAAATTGTGTTTGTATGGTATTAGTAAAGAGAGGAACTTACGAGTGTACAAAACTACAACTTGTAAGTTCTACAAATAAGCCAATGTAGTTTAATTTGTTAATATCGTAACTGGTTTAATACCTGATCCCTTAATTGTGCTCCATCCTCATCTAGTAACTGAATTTGATCTTGAAGTTGAGAAATAAGCTCTTCCCTTGAACAGAAACAGTATCAATAACTTAACATATAAACCAGGTGAAGCAAAAAACAAACAAACAAACAAACAAAATTGCAGTTCACTTTTCTCAAAATGCATGTGCGCTTGCATTAAATATTTTGTCTGCTCCTGTTATTAACTACATTGTATAAATTCATTAAATTTTACAAATGCCTTACTTTCAAAGATACACTTTGCACTAATTCCTGTACTGATATAGGAAGTTGACAACTGTACATTAATTTAACAAATATACATGTAATTAACATAATAATTAACATCTTACAGTTCCCTCTTTTCAAGTCTGGCCTCCTCAAGCAGACTGTGGCCATATCTTGAAAGGAAAAAGGGTGAATAAAAAATGTTAATCATAATGTGTATAAAAATCTATGATAGGAAAGTCAAAGAGGCCTGAACACGTTGATTTGAATTTGACATGACACTTGTGTAGTCAGATGTAAGATCAGAAAGCGAACAAAAGGCCTCTCTTAATCAGTCACGGAACAGTGCTTCAATTGATTGCTCTTCCTTTTTATGAACTTGGCTGTTGCCCTTTAAGTTTTTCATTACTTATGTAACAATTTTTTTTCATAAAAGCAAAATGGTAATTTCATGAACTTTTACCTGCAGTACTGTACATGCATGCAATTCTATTTTGTATTCTCATTAAAACTGCATCCTCACCAGATAAGTATAAATTAACACAAAACAAATGCTACTAGTAACTGTAACTAACTGAACACACTAGTACTATTACTAGTACCAGTAATTAACAATTAGACCCGTAGCCCTTGCAGGCTTGGGGGCCAATAGCCCATGAGGTGAAGCCGAATGGGCTATTGACCCGTGGCTCTTGAGGGCGAAGGGTCTAATTGTTTTAGTATCACCCAACTAGTCGGACAGAAAAAGTAATTATAATAAAGTTAGCAAATGCAAGTTGAAGAAATATTGTTTTGGAAATATAATGAAAGAAAGCGTCACGAATTTCGCTACTCAATGACTATTACTAATAGTCCTCTAGTAGCGTAGCCAATCAAAATGCACAATTTGCATTAGTCCACTAGTTGGGTGATACTAATACGTACTAATACTAGTCCTACTGGTTATAGTTCTAGTAAGAGAACTTTCTACTAGTACTGCTTTGCTACTACTAATGCTGGCTGCTACATAAAGTAAAAAAAATGAACATTAACAGCTGATATGATTATTTATATCATACAAAATATCCAAAAGAAAGGAAAATTTCAGGTCACAAATTAAGGTAACTGCATACATGTAACTGGGAACATTGCACTGTAGTAACATAACAATATATAAGTTCTGAGACCTAGAGAATACTGTTATCATTAAAATAATGCTAGTTGATTGCATTCATTAGAAGAGGTGGTGGACATTATGCCTTTTGTAGTTCATATCACAGCCTAAAGTTCCAGATCCAGGATGCCATAAATGAAACTAGTACATCCTGAGTGTGCAAATTTAAACCATAAAAAGGGAAATAAAGCCTAATTTATTACACTTTATTTGCAAATCAGGCGGTTGACATGTAATAGCAAATAAACATGACATGACATGAAAGTTATAGAACAATGGCAAAATACTACTTCATAAATAAGATAAATAAAATTTCATATTATTGAAGTTTTCAATAACATGTGAGCTCTGAAAATCAAACCTCAACCAATTAGGTTTACGTTTTTTCGCTACAGTCAATCATCTATTACTGTAGTAAGTGCACCTCTCAGGAAACAGAAGTTCACTTCAGCTGGGTCAACAGGTCACGTCTGTCGGTTGTGATTGATAGATTTTGATCCATTTTAATTTGTTTGTTTCTGTTTTTCAAGGGCTGTTGCCACAATTGTGATTGACGGCAGCGAAAAATGCAATCGTTAGTTGGGTTTTGAACTTCAAAGTTCGCATGTTATTGAAAGGAATTAAAAATACAAGTAGGTTCAAATAATTCTTTACCTTGGTTGAGGTAACAGTGGAGGTGGAACTCTTGATCCAGGTCTGAACAAAAAAAGGTTAGCATTATATCATGCTATACAATTGCATCATTCATATAAGATTGATCAAAATTTAACTGTCAACCAAATTAAAGCTTATCTTCGATTATTAATAATTTAGTGTCAATCTAGCAAGTGCTCTCATTGGTTTACATGTAAGCAGTAGACTTTAAAAATGAGGGTACAACTACAAAGCATGTGGCTGACAAATGCTCTTGCCATCATCTGCTGTTCTGTGTGTGTGTGCTGCTTAATTTGGCTGTCACAAATCTCCCTTTTCTTGCAAACCCAAAGAGAAATTTCACGATTAAAATAGATGCACTAACTTCATGTCATGGCCCTGAACTCTCAAATCCTTCTTGAGACGATTTCCAGATGGAGATCTGGCATGAACTCCCTGAATAACAAAATAATGGTTAACATAGAAAAATAACACTAAAGCACCAATCATTCATTTATTCAAGGCATTCAACCCAAGATGACTAGCATCAAAATTTTCCTTCTTGTCATAAAAGATAAGATCCTTTAAATTTGTGAAACTAGAACCGCTTTTCAAAACAGCACATTGCATTAGTCCAAAGGTCGCTGCTGTTTATCATCTCCTGCCTCCCCTCCTGCAGGTTGAATTTATGAAAGGGTATTGTTTTGTGCCATCCATTGAGACATGAGCGCACAGCATGACTGTTACAAGCCAGCAGACAAAATTCCAGCCATGCATGAAGCAAACTTTGATTGCTGGATTTCTTGAAATTTATCAGTGGCTTACGCTTTGAGTCTTGATGGATTTTTAATCAAATAATAATAATAATAATAATAATAATAATAATAATAATAATAATAATAATAATAATAATAATAATAATAATAATAATAATAATAATATTAAAACATATTTATGCAGGATGACCATTTCAGTTATAAAAACTGCTATCAACATGAGTCCTGTGATTAAAAAAAAAAAAAAAAAAAAACTAGACCTAAAAAAAGCTATATAAGAAATCGAGAAATTATCCTAAAACTAGAATTCATATACAATTATTAAAAATATCTGCCCCTTTGTAAAAAAACGCTCTTTTAGTCGTTTCTACCAGAAGAAACCTTGGGAACTCACAAGACAGCTTTGCTGATGCATGGTTCCGATGTTGGGTGATCGCAATTTCTGGGGGAAAATTGGCTCAGCACTAGACAGGTCCGAAAACCAGTTTCCTCCCTGCGTTCTCCTCTTATTATGTACAAATTATAGAATGAGCATTGCAAAAACCCAGTAAATCGCTAAATTAAATCACTGTTTTGAGCTGCAAGCACGACAAGGCACAAAGATCGAGGTAACGTTACGTCTATTTTGAACATAAATGGGAATATTACTTGCTATAGTTCATGCAAATAGGAGCATTTCGGTTTTCCCATACATTCCTTTATAATTTTGAAACAACAATAGTCACTCCATTTTTGTCGGGGCCCCTGTGGCCTGAATACATTTTTCCTTTGCCAAACCAAAATGGTAACATAGCTGGACATACAGTACATGTATGTCCTTTCAAGAAGAAAAAAAATTACCTGCGGTGGTACAGTCATTAATTTTGTGATCACTCTTTTCATTCTTGTACTCATGAGTATGAAGAGATAAACGGTTGTTAGCCTTCAGTTACATACAGTGCCAATCTTTACTTACTGTTTGAACTCGAGGTTTAACATGGTCATAAGGGGTGGCACGCTTCCCTTGAGTCTGAAGTTGTTGCTTAGCAACTGTCAGCTAAAAGAGACATCAATTTTCTCAATCAATTTCTTGGTTACAAGATGCTAAACCTATTTATTGAAATCATCTGTAGCCTGTATAGCATCATGGGTTCCTGTGTGAACAAAGAGCAATTTCCGTGCAAGCAAAGAGCTGGAATTTTCATGGAAAAAGCTCTTCGCTTGTACAGGAACGCTTGCTACCCAGGCTAAATCATCTGCGATATCAGTGAACAAGACTTGTATCAACCAATCTTTGTTTCAACAGCCAATGGATTTCTTGTGGGCACAAAACTACTAACAATATACATTTAAATAATGCTTTTAAACAATAAGATGAAATCATCACCTTATTTTTCAATCCAGCATTCTGTTTTTCTAGTTCTACAATTTTTGTTTCCAGATCAGCTATCTTCTCATTTGTGTCCACATCTCTTGCAGCAGAAACTAAAATTAAGAGAACAACGACAAAAGAAGGAAAAAAAACAAAACAAAAAAAAAAAACACTTAATTTAACAAAGGGTCAATAAGTTCATTATATTTCTGCCTTAAGTGGTTATTTTCCACTGGATTATTGACTGACTGTTACCAATAGCCTTCCCAAAAGATATTAGCAAGATGAATTTCACTCCAACAGAAAATATCACCTCCTTCTGCAGCCTCCCTTTTCTTGTCATGGACCAATCGAAGCAGTTTGGTTGCCATTCTATTAACAAATGAAGAAAAAGCAAATTATTTTTAATTTCATAAAAATTTTATTATAATTAATACAGTTACAATTATCGATTTTATTATATTGTAATTTCAGTAGTTCTTTTTTTTCTTAATTTTTTTTATCATTATTGCAAAGCGCCTAGAGCAGGCATGGATAGGCGCTATATAAATATTTATTATTATTATTTATTATTATTACACTTTGAGTGTCATGCTATAATTGTAAAAAAAAAGAATGATTCCCACCACCCACAAAGGTAAGTTGTAAACTTATTCTCTTTTACTGGTTATTATGCAAGTCTTCTTTTAAATACTGGCTCTAAAAAAACTGGGAAATAGTAGGCCTGATGGTTGGCTAGAAAAAAACACACTTAATAAATAAATTTGTGATTGATTGATCATAATGTTTCAGACTGAATTTTTAAATGAATTATATTCTAAGGAGTAGTCAGATGATGGTCACTCTTTGGAATATTGAAAGGGTTAGCTTAGAGCTTAGATAATGATAGTCATTAAACACAAAGTAAAATACTTTTTGATTTTCTCCTCCTGTTTTCTTGCATACTTCTTCAATTCCTGTCAATAAAAAAGGGAAAAGTTGTGTAATATATGTCTCAAGCAATCACTGACACTGCATAGAGGTACCCCCTCCCTCCCCCCAGTAAAAAAACCCTGCAGGATCTGTAAGCATCTTCAAAGGCTGCCCAAACATCCTTAAAGATACAACGATCTTTCATTGACTGTTGGAAGACCCCTGTAGGATGCCTAGGATTAAACTTTGAAAATGGTGGCAAGCTTTTTAAAGATCAGCTTGAGGATCTTCATTTAGATCCTAAATAATTATCTTCAGTAGGATCCTCAAAGTCTTTGTGAATGAGCTCTTTGAAGATCCTTGAAACATTTTCATCTGGTATGATGTGCAAGTTAGGAGTCTACCCCTCAGTTAAGACATCAACTTCAGCAAACAAAGAAGGCAATTTACTATCAAGCATACCTGGTTATCTTCCTGGAGCCTTAGATATTTATCTTCAAGTTCCTCTCTACTTATCTTGGAGATTAACTGGCGTGCATAAATCTCACTGAATGGCCTTCCATCTAAACATGCAGATAATATGAAAAAAGCTGCTCAGTTTGTCTGCAGTCATAGCTTATATGCAAAGTGGCTAAATAAAAAAGCCAAGCCTGACTGTTTACAGTCATGATAACTGAAGCTATATAAGATTAAATGTATAAGGTAAAAAGTCTGTATACGAGCCTAGTGGCCCATCAGGCCGGAGCTTGCCCCGGTATCCGTAGCATGAAGCGACTAGGAGTATTGCTACTCCCCCCTGGATGGGATGCTAGTCCATCGCAGGGTTATCCCCAGTAGTAAATTCGCCGGTACCCATTTATACACCTGGGTGAAGAGAGGCACTCTGAGAGTAAAGTATCTTGCCCAAGAGCACAACGCAGTGCCCCGGCCACGGCACGAACCCAGGCCGCCCGATCCGGAGTCCAGTGCACTAACCATTAGGCCACCGCACCTCCCAAAGCTTAAATGTGTATAGTACACAAAATGTATTTTATTTTTTTTACAATTAATTTTTTGCTCAGTGTTTATTATTTTATCAAATAATGATCAGATATTAGGCAGATGTTAAGAAAGTCAATTGCAAATCAAGTTTTAAAAATAAAATAGTCTCTGGAACACGAACATCATCCTAAGCGATCCTAATTATAAGCTAGATCATGGGCAATAACGCTACTAAACTAAAGGTTAATAAATATTTGTGCGCTTTGCAGTTAAGCTTACATCAAAGAAGTTTTACTTATACACCAACGATTGTAATGAAATGTGAGCAACGAGTGGAACATAATTTAATCATATAAATACCTCCATCCTCAGCTGCGGAGAACGACGGAGGTCCGTCCATGGCTGAGGAAACTGGCATACCAAGATGAAAAATTATCAGCTGTATGAAGGCACACGAAGCCGGTTACACTTGCGTTTTTTCCATCTCCTTTGAACATTTGTGTGCATCATAACTTGATAGCGGTTTAAAAATTCAAGATGTGACTTTTCCTTGTTATCTCATATAGGTATCAAGCAGTATAAACAACAAACTTCTGGCATAAACAACCTTTCACATCATAACGGCGGCCATTTTGAAAAAGATCATTCTCGTCCCAAGCCTCCTCATTTCTCGCTGAATATGAAGTATTGGTGAATGCGGTTTTCAGAGCATGATGACACGATTTTGATTTTGCTGGTACGAGGCAGAACCCCACCTAGAATATTGTACAGGTGTAAGAAAAATACTTCGAAGCAGCCCTCACAGAGAAAGAAAGCATGAGAGTTCTCGTAGGTGTGTTTTGCAGCTTTAACGAGCTCTTTTTTGGCTAGAATGGTTCAGTTACAATATATATTTTATTTTTCGAGTTTCTCTCGAGTTACAGACAAAATGGTCAAGGGACAATGGTAGAACGAAGTGACTTATGATTTTTCTTAAAATGCCAAGCAAATTCGTGTATAAATAAAGCTTGGGTAAACAAATAAATAAAGACGCTGTGTAGCACTTTGTGTAAAACTGTTTATAAAAAGTGCTCAATTGAGTTGATTTGAGACGTTTCAGGAATAACCCCTTCATCAGTCGGATGTTATTTCTCGAACCAGTGAATCGAAATAAACCCCACATCCAAAATGGTTTAGTTTGGTCTTCTCTTTATTTTATTACAAATTAGAAGCAAAGATGCATAGAAATTCTAAAGAGAAAGTTAGAATAAATATGAAAGCGACGTCGGATAGAGTAGTAGAGGAATAAGGAGAGGTTGACTCCATTATACAACTCGGATATACAAGAGTAGCAATAGTCCGGATGCTTAGCTCATCGAAATTTTAGGTGAATTGTGCACTTTTTCAGGATACAAGCATGAAATTTGGCACACTGAACGTGGTCACCAACAGAAGTGTTTTCAGATATAGTGCCAAGCCTGAAAAACGCCAGTTTCCACGGACAGTAGCGTATCTCCAGTAATAAAAAGTAAAATTTGTTTGACAGGCTTTTCGAGGCTTTATGATCAGGTGTATGATCATGGAAGGCCATTCACAGGGGACAGATAGAACGGTTTTTTTGGCAGCTTTCATTAGATTTCGTTGTTCTTAATAAAAATCTTCCAAATCCTGGCCCCTTCTTATAGTGAGCACCGTAAATTATCCTGTGATAGCCTTAGTCAGTCCCCCATCCAAAACATCCGCGACGAAACCGAATTATACTCTGATCTGAGGACTGCAAACAATCCTTTTTTGTGGTTAGTTTTAGGCTAGCCTAAGTTAGTTTGGTATGTTACCATACCCAGATTCGCAAGTACCCAATCAGAAGCGCGATGTACTGTCCTGATATCCTACGAGTCAGGTAACTGACCTGATAGCGAAACCGTTTCGCCCGGACTGGAAGTCGACTCGCCGAGACAAAAAGTCGGTTCGCCCAGACAGCCAACACGGGCGGAAGAATCTTATTAATGTAATAATTATAGAGTCAAAATTCGATCTAAAATACAAGAAACTACGCTGGTACTAGCTTACAACGAGAAGAACGTATACCACAGATACCACCCAATCGACACCTTTCAGCCTAACACACTCTGGTTAGCCTGAATATCGCTGCAGGTTGTTTACGGTTAGCTCTAAATTATGGTGATGGGTTTTGCTTGTTTCGGCGACTTTGTTTCGCGTTCGACGTTCTGCGTTCGGCGTTCGGCAAATTACCCCTGCCAAAAACTTTAGAAAACAACTTCACGCATTTTGTAACGCAAATCTCGTCCCAGAGCCGCTCGTGTTTGTTTGAATATGCAGTATATTGGTGGTAGCGGCTTTCATACCAAAGAGCATGATCATTTCGTTGTCTTCCCCAGGCTTTATCGGTCAAGAGAGGTAAAATAAGAGGCAAATTCACCGACAGCCGAACATTTACATCGGAGGTAGAAAGAGTAGAGGTCGAATGTAGCCTCCGTTAATATACTTCTTCTTTGTACGAGGCAGAACCTGGCCTAGAATATTGTAAAAAGAATCCTTCAAAGCAGCCTTCTCACGGAAACGAAGAATGAGAGTTCTCGTAGGTGTGTTTTTGCAATTACGTAATATGATAACTTTAATGAGCTCTTGATCAGTTGCAGTGGTTAAAAAAGTTGGAGGTTTAAGAACAAGTTTTGATTTTGGCTAGAATGGTTTGGTTGCAGTATTTATTTTGCCAATTTAGAAAGGGATGTTGCATCCTGGGTGTTGCATGCATGTTTATTTTTCTAGCCACACTTCCCCCTCCCGGCCCCCTGACCCTCTACACACCCTAATTAATCAAGGATGGCAATTGTGTTATCTTTATGTTTTACGGCCATACACAAGGGGGGGAAGTTCTTACGAGTCCCTACAACAAATCCCTTGAAGAGTTTGCACAAGCTGATGAAGGGCCTTGTTGCAGGGCTTTAGTGTCTCTTCCTGTGTTACAAGCCTAGACTGTTCACAGCCTCTCTATTTTTCAATGCAAAAAAAAAACCACACGAGAGAGCACTGGCATCCAGTTCACTCACCGTTCTCTCCCCGAATTCAATGATTGAAGAAAATCATGAAAAAAATATATAGAGGGCTGTGAGCAGTCCATTACCAGCCTCCATATTTTATTCGAGGATAGGGTAAAAACCTTTTTCTGGGATTATTTGCATGCATGCATCTTTTTGGTAGCCACACCATTCTCTCCCCGAATTCAATGATTGAAGAAAATCATGAAAAAATTATACAGAGGGCTGTGAGCAGTCCATTACCAGCCTCCATATTTTATTCGAGGATAGGCTAAAAACCTTTTTCTGGGATCCATGCATGCATCTTTTTGGTAGCCACACCATCCCATGCCCCTGACTCTGCACACCCTTATGTTTTATGGCCATACACGAGGGGGGAAGTTCTTTTTATTCCCTGCAACTAATCCCTTCAAGAGTTTACACAAGCTAATAAGGAGGGGGACATTGGGGTTTGCGGTATTGCGGTATTGGCCAATTTTTCATGCGGTATTTCGGTAATTTTAATCTTGAATTGCGGAATTGCGGTATTCTCCAAACCTGCGGGATGCGTTTTCTTTATGTTTTGGTTGACGATATTCGGTATAAAAACGTATCCTTCACTTTTTTCCGACCATTTATAGCCGTTTTCGGTCATTTCGGAAGCACCCTGAAACGGCCTTATTTTGTCACACATTTTGTCACACATCTACAATTTGACTGTTTTAACAACCCGTTTGAGGCCGTGCCATTGTATCCATGGCCCCACCGCTCGTTTTTGCCTCTATTTTTGCTCTCGCGTCAAGGAAGGCCACCAGCTATACAGGCTTACTATAAAATTGCGGTATTTTCCGATTTATTTTGCGGTATTGCGGTATTTGTCGAATTTTTTTGCGGTAATGCGGTGTTCAGCAACCCCCAATGTCCCCCTCTAATAAGGGTCCTTGCTGCTGAGCTTTAGTGTCGCTTCCTGTTACAAACCTTTATTTATTCAAGGATATGCCAAAAAACCTTTCCTGGGATAGGTGAACAGGGCAAACTCTTCACGGGATTTGTTGCAGGGACTCGTAAGAACTTCCACCCTCATGAACATGCAATTTAGCTTGAAAAGAAAACAGTGATTCTTTTTTTTGCATTGTCATGCTCACTGTGTTAAGCTTGTATACCACACTAATATATCTGCGATCTAACCAGGGCTTTCAATAAAATTTGAAGTAGGCAGCTGGTTTTAGTGAAGTTTAACCTACTGTTTGAGACAACATTTCTTTAATAACTATCACTTTACTCTGGTCGACGTAGTTGGCATTTTTCATTGAATGCCAGTACTTAACTTGAAAGCAAATTTTTCTTCTTTTGATGTACATAACAGTTGCTAAATGCATGGGAGGGTCATGTTACTATTTAGCCAGCAGTCTACAGGTATTTATAATAAAGGTCCTTATATTTGCAGGGGGAGGAACAGGATTCATTGGCAAAGCTTTGGTAGACACCTTAAAACGCAAAGGTCATGAGGTCACCATCATATCAAGAACACGAGCACCTGGAAGAATAACCTGGGTCAGAGTTCAAAGCAAATGTATTTTTTACACTTCAAGACGAGACTGTATTGGCACATTCCAACTGCATTGGAACTATTGTTTTCTCCATCATTATTTTTGCTAAATACATGTAGAAAAGAAATTGGAATTAGTAGCTTAATTGCAAGAAGGGGGGAAGGGGGAGAGGGAGTGTGTGGAGGAAGGAGTTATGTTTTGAACCTACCTCAAAGAAATGGATGCCAATAGTGTTCATGTATGTGTGTAGAATTACAGTGCAATATCATTTTGCAGTTGGAGAATAGGGCCGGATCGAAGGCGGGTGAATTAACACTTGTTTTCTTTCAAAAATAATTTTTTTTCCCAAAGTTTGAGTTCTTAAGGTGATTCCACTGAATTGCATTGCGCATCCTTGCTGCGCATGAGTTTTCGCGTCATTTAGCGCGTGCACGAGCGCGCGCACACACAACATTACGGCTTTTCTTTTTAGGTTAAGCTCAGAAGAGAAATAAATGTTCATTTTCTTCTAAACGAGCTCAGTGACCCCCATTTTTTAATGCATAAATTTAAAAGACATCCGGTTGACTACAACATATCACAATTTAAAGAAAAGTTAAATACTCTACTTTGAGATATTTTTATTTGAATGCTTTAAAAAGTACGTTTTGAGGTAGTGCTGCTTACGCACGCACGCAGCAAAATCTTTAATTTCTTTCATGATCTTAATTCCAGTTTAATTAAAATAGTTTATTATGCAAGATTAAAGTCTATTTCGTTGAACTGTTTCGATATTTTAACGCAAGAAATGATTTTTTCTAGAAATGATAGTTCCCTTTTCGGATTTTGAGGGTTCCTAGTATGAACCTCGTGGGTCATATGTTTACTATAATAGCCATCCAGGTTGCACAAAAACAAGCACGGTGACCCCCATTTTTTACTACATTTTTGTAACGCTCATAACATAGTTATGAACTGGACCAAGTCTTAGAAAATTTTAAATACTCCTTTTTCAGTGGAATCACCTTAAATTCAGGGTGCGGCTTATCTGCGGGTGTTTACGGTATCTCTTTTCTCGCTGTAAAATTAATACAGCTATACTGTAGTGATTTTGTTCAATTTTGTTAAACAAATATGGGAGGTATAACAATTTAGGCTGTTGAGTTGCCAATGTTTTGCTTTCTCTGCCAAACAGAATGAGATTTCAGAGTCTCCTTTGCCAGAATGTGAAGCTGTTGTAAATCTCTCTGGAGAAAACATTCTCAATCCACTTAAAAGGTAATAAAAATTAATATAATGTAATCTACTGGAATACACAGAGTATATTATTGTTTGGTTTTGATAAAGCAAGAGCATTAATCATAATTTCCATAATATTCAAGTGGCAATGCATGCAGAACACCAACTAAGACAAACTATCTGAAAAACAAGGATTTATCATAACACTAAGGCTTTGTTCACAGGATATAAATTTGGAGCTAACCTGTTGAGGTAAATTGTTTTCATCTTGAAAAAAGTAAACAAGGGATAGACTATTTTGTTTATTTCTTTATTTATTTTTTTTTGGGGGGGGAGGTGGCAATTACCAAAAAAAATCTTGCACAGCAAGCCAAAGGTGAAGCTGTTGTGGTTCAATTTTATCCTTGGCTCAAATTTTATTCTTCCTTTGTTTTAGGGTAAGGTAATGTATGATAATGAGTTTAAAACAAAGAAAAAGAAAATTTGAACCAAGGATAAAAGTGAAGCACAACAAGGCTGCACAAGATAAAGGTGAAAAAAATTCTTGCACAAACACAACAAAACAAAAATCCTAATATCAGCTCTTTCAAAATTAGGTGTTTGCCATTCATTTGAAAAATTTAACTACGTCATGTTTGTCTTCTCATAGGTGGAATGAAGGGTTCTTAAAGGAATTAAGAGACAGTCGCATTGAAACCACTAGTACCTTGGCAAGAAAAATTGCTGATGCAACAAACCCACCTAAAGTGTTTGTCTCTTCCTCTGCTGTGGGTAAGTCCTTGAATTTTTTTAAAAAAAACAGTTATTATTCTGTATAGAACACTGATGAGAACACTCTTGAAACTTTTCCCTATGAATCACACCTTGACATGTGGAGTTAAAGCTTGACTCGCCTCATTGGCATTTTATTGCTGACATTTCTCTAAGGTGGATATCTCATCTTCTGTTGAGTGTGCACTCCCTTCTTATGCGAACTCATCTCTAAGGTGAATAACTCATTGTGCACTGTTTTTTAGGTTGATAAAATACCTTCCTTTAGGTTTAGACCTCTTAGAACGTTCGCTTTTGTGGGTATCTCATCTACTGTGTCCTCTCTAAGATTGACAGTGCAAAAGTTGCAGGCTTTGTCAATCTGCTGAAGTGGGAGGACGTCACGTTACATAACGCCACGTCACGCAACATTTTTATGAACCGTTGTCTGACTGGCTGGAAATGAAATAACTGTTTTATCGTCTTGTGTTTCCTGCGTAAGGTTACTATCCGCCCAGTGATACTGTAGAGTACACAGAGGATTCATCTCCAAGTTCTGCCGATGTACTGACAACACTTTGTAATGATTGGGAGAATAGTGCTAAACTTCCCGAGGGCTGCAAGACCAGATTGGTTACGTTGAGGATTGGAGTGGTATTGGGCCGCAGTGGAGGCATGATACAACAATCAATATGGCCTTTCCGGCTCGGGCTTGGAGGTAATTAAGTACCTGTAGTTTTTGCTGTGGCTCCACTCGTGCTAAATGTAGCTTTGAATAATTTTGATGGCATATTTGTCTTTCTTTTCCAGGCGTTATAGGAAGCGGCAAACAGTATTTTCCTTGGATTCACATTGATGATATGACTGGAATTATTGTTCACGCCCTCGAAAACGATCACGTGACAGGTGTATTGAACGGAGTAGCACCGGAAATTGCAACCAACGAGCGGTTTACTAAAGAGTACGCAGGCGCACTGTGGAGGCCAGCCATCCTGCCAACACCCGCGTTTGTAATCAATTTTGTATTCGGCGAGGGGCGTGGCAAACTGCTGTTGGAGGGACAGAAGGTTATTCCTAAACGGACACTGGAGCTGGGCTACAAGTATCAGTTCCCAGAATTGAAGCCAGCTCTGGCAGATATTGTGAAATGAGTTTTCCTGTTTATTTGTTTATACTGCACTGGGACTGAAAAAATTATTTCACGAAGCAGTGAATCGAAATAAACTCCACACCCAAAATGATTAAGCTTTGTCTTCGTTTTTATTTTATTACAAATTAGGAAACAAAACTAAATACTAAAGAAAAAGTCAGAATGAGTATGAAAGTGACAGTCTTAACGTACCCGGATGCTCTGCTTCATTGCCGAAGTGAGTAGAAAGAAAACTTTAAAACCGTAGTAGAGGAATAAGGAGAGGTTGTCTCCATTATATAACTCGGATGTACAAGAGAAGCAGAATTCCAAGCAACCGACAATGAGTCGCGTTATTTTTCTTTTTACTTATTGCACAGGAACGCCGTGCGCGTCAATTACGAGAAAACTCCTACGTGACTTACCGACGCAGCCGTTTTTTTTTTTGTCAAGAACGAGCGAAATCCATTTAGCTTTGTCACCCGTGATCTCAAGCCTAATTATTTTTTCCTTCGCAGTCAATGAGATCTATTTTTTGCCACTAGTACATCAGTCAATTCCAGCAGTGGTTATCAACCCCCACCCCCCCCCCCCCCCTCCCCGCCGGGAAGACCCCTGGGAATGAGGATGTTTTTAAAACCAACTGGCAAATGCACCAGTACCGGAACAAGAGAGCTGTTCAGATAGCCCCTTGGGCAGTGGCTCAAAAATGGTTCTCGTCTTACTTTTACCAAAGTTTCACCTAATTCAGGCCAAATTAAGTCCTAGCTACGTCTTTCTTTAAAATGTTGCAAAAATTGGTCGTTCTACAGGTCTAGCGTCCCATTTATGTCCTGCGTGGACGTATAAGATATGAAACTTGTGGTATTTATCGTGATTGGTCATTAAACAAGCGGCAATGCTTTAAGGTGAAAAAAGCGGGATGGTCAAATGCCCCAGGGTTGTTGGGTGGACGGATGGACATTATGGGCAAAAGTTCCACTATTTCCCGGGGGTGGGGGGAATGGGTGCCGCTGGAATTGACTGATGCCGCATAAAACTCTGAATTAACGTGGTTAGCAACCGCTCATCTGTCTTCGGTGTCGTGATCACTTTTAAAATGAGCCCACGGGGCATCTGTGGATGTGATCCAGTTGTTGGCGATCCATTTGACCCCCGACCACAGTCCACAGCCGCCATGCAGGGAATATTCATCCATTTCTCCCATCCAACCTGTTTCTTCATCTACAAAGTGGTTGTACCACATGACCGCCTTGCCTCGTTTTGGTGTTACCACTAGCTTAGCTTCGTGGCAATACTGCATCAAGTTGAACTTGTCGCCTTGCATGGTTTGGATCCATGTCTGGGTAAAAAGGATAAGTAAATTAGAGTACAGTGGTAGAACCTCGATCAGTTTTGGTTCGAGCGATAAAAGGTTGCTTCCATTCAGAAGAAGATCTAACAGATCCTTTAATGGAAGTGAAACGTGAAAGCAGTTTTCAACAATAAATAACTAGCTTCTTCTTTTCTTTTTCTTTTGTGGTTAGTTTGCTAAGCTTGTAGATTTATTCCCAAAGATCGATCAGCGAGCACAGTGTTCTAACCTGCACTCCCAATCAAAGGCATATTAGACAAAGCTACAATGCTACAAAGCTACAATGTAGCGCCTTTTCTCCGGGCGTGGCACCACTTATATCATGACTTTGGTAGTGCCTGGGTAGTGTCTGTCATATTTTTATTTCCCATTTGGGATAGTCTTTCGTATATAATAGTTACTCAAACAGCACGATCTCGCCAAATCCTGCCAAGATGGCATTTTTACCGACCAAACCCGACATTTTGGTGCCCCGGCACGGCCCAAACCGCCTGGCAATAAAACACTGATTGCAACTGAAAGGAAAATGACCATAATTTTTTAAATGTCGCGCCATGCTCATGCTTTAACATGCGTCTAGCCATGAAAAGGCGTAATGACTCGAGCTCGAGGTGATTGTGAACCAACCTGCTTATCAAAAGTGGCCTTATCGACGACAGGGAACGCAGTTTCGCCTCCGTACTTTACATCATTCAGATAGTAAAGGACAGTAACGTATCTGTAATAAAAAGTAAAAATTGTTTCAGCACAAAACGTGGTTAACAGGCCTTTTGTGATCAAGGCCATATTCACAAGGGGCGGCCATATTTACAGGACACGGCGTTTATTTGCCAGCCGTTATTTGATTTCGTTATCCTGAATAAAAATCTTCCAAATGCGGAAAAACCTGCGACCAAACCGAATTACAACCGCAAACAATTCTTTTTGCGGTTAGTTTGGTATACTAGACTAACTGATGTTGCCTTTTCAAACAGGTCTGGGGAGCTAGAGCTAGAGTGCCAGTCCATCCAACAGGTTCGTAGTACGAAGTAAAATTGTACGGAATTAGTTTTATAAAGCCTGGGCCAAACGAGGATGGGAGTTGATAAGAGTAGAAACTCTCGCTCTCGTTTGGCCTGAAACTCTCATGCACTCGCATCGACTTGATGCTCAAATTTTACATGAGAGTCGATGGACTGACGCGTCACTTTTGACGGACTCTCGACGACTCTCGTTGCCGTTTGGCCCGAGTTGATGAAAGCCGATGAGAGCTGACAAAAACTTAATTTCATGAGAGTCAACTCTCATCCTCGCTCGGCCCGGACAAACTAATGTACCTGCACACTCTACAGTGCGGCAGCAAATCCAGCTCCAAGTGACAGCATTTGACATGTGATTGATTCGTCACGTATTGACTGTCATAGTGAGCGTTGTAATGACCATCTTTATCATACTTGACCACCTAAAAAAATGACATTTGTGCATGTAATAATTATAAGAAAAAAAACTGGAAATATTGTTAAGGATTGTGCCGGCCGGCCTCAGGTCCGGGAGGCACAGCGTGCTGAAGAGGTTAGAAGGCAATAGGCAGGTCTTCATCTGTGGCGGATCCAGGGGAGAGCCCGGGGTCCCCGGCACCCCCTTATGTTTTCGGAAATAGCGCATTTTCGTTGAACTGCCGGATTTATCTTCGCAGAATTCAACCTTCATAGTCAAGCGCCCCCCCCCCCCCCCCCCCCCCCCCCTTAGCCGAAGGCCTGGATCTGCCACTGTTCAGTCGGCTCCTTTCAATAGCACGTCGATTGAGATCCGTCGCAGAACACGTTTCAACTTGTGGTTTATATCGAGATGTGATCAAGAATCGATATCACCGTCTATTTGCAAGACAGGCATTGTCCAATACATTGTAGCTTTCAGTACGAGTGAGTACAAACCTGCAAAGGTTCGCCTCCTCTTATGGTCCGATCTGAAAGCCTCAAAAGCTTAGTGAGCCTGTCGAATAAAAAAGCCCAATGTATAAATACAATGTACTATGAAGAATTCTAATTCAGAATTGAGGTTATTTTAGGGAATTTCAGTCCAGGCCCGTAGCCAGGATTTTGCATGGGGGGGGGGGGGGGGGGGGGGTGTGCGCATGAGCGCCTCCGGTACTTAATCCCGAGCGCCGCAGGCGCGAGAACGTAGAGGGATGTGGGGGTATCCTCTCCCAGGAAAGTTTGAAAAATAGGTTATCTTAGCCAGCATTTCTTGCGTTTTAAAGTCAGTTTGTTAGGAAACAAGGCAGGTAAAAGTGAAGGGCATTAGGTTGAATGTACCATTGAAATTAACCTAGAATCACACAATTTGGTCCAAAATATACCACACGAATCTACAAAATGGTGGACCTTCAACCCAAAGGACCATATTGAATATTAATAGCCGAATCACAGAAATGCTATTTAACAATTAGACCCGTAGCCCGCAAGGGCTACGGGTCTTAGGGCTACGGGCTACGGGTCTTAGTCCACTAGTTGGGTGATACTAATTCCCTTTATTCCTTTATTTATTTTGATATTCTTTTCACGACAAGCGGACTTCCTACGGACCTGAGTGTTGGTGTTTATTGAGAACTAAGTGAGTAGTCAAAACGTTATTAAAATGGATCACAGTTTTTGTACCAACAGCACCAAATGTGTAGTCAAAGCATTTTTTCGTAACCAGTCTCCCAGCTTAATTTACCTCTTTCGTAATCTTTGTAACACGTGGTCTGCCTGTTTTCCTTGAAGTAACCAGGCCTGGTTACTAAACCTCTCTCTGTGAGCTGGGTGTCTCTCTTTAATGTTGTTCATGTATTCGTCCATAGCAGCGGTAGGCAGTGTAGCAAACTCTGTTGTGGTGACTTGATCTGCAACGATTAAAGTTAAGACAATTTTAAAAGCATCTAGACTGCAATCTAAATTACGAAAATGACGTAAGTAGATCGAACTACTCTGCTGTAAAATTATTCGCTGTGACGAATTTCTAAAGCTGACGTTTCGAGCGTTGTCGAAGCAAAATCAGGCCCGTAGCCGGGGGGGGGGGGGGGGGGGGGTGCGACGGGTGCGTCCGCACCCCCCCTTCCCCCACGAGCCTTGGAAGTCCGCTCCTTGTGAAAAAAGTATAAAAATAAAGAAATAAAGAAATAAAGAAATAGAGAAATAAATAAAGAAATAACAAAAGGGAAATGGTATTTCTGTACTTCGTCTATTTACATTAAATGGGTTCACCATTTGAAGATTCGTTTGGCATGTTTTTGACCAAATTGTGTTATTCTAGGTTAATTTTAACGATACATTCTAACTGATGCCGTTCATAGTCAGCAAACCGACTCTGGCTGATTTATGTAATTACCATTTGACACCGAAATAAAGATATCTATCTTTTTCCAGTCTTCCTTTAAAAGAACTGCCGTCATTGTTAGTTAAATAAATTGTAAATTATGGTTACAAGGTTCTGTTTCTAAAACTACATTTTGAATTTAAAAATGTACCAGAATTATTGTCCTTGCTACCTTCACCTTTATATGGCTTGTTTCCTAACAAACTGTTTTCAAAACGCACGAAATGCGGCCTCAGATAACCCATTTTTTTAAAATTTTCTGGGGGAGACTACCCCCACACCCCCCTTCGGGCTCGCGCCTGCGGCGCTCGACATTTCGCGCCGAAGGTGCTCATACGCACCCCCCCAGCAAAAATCCTGGCTACGGGCCTGAAAAAGAAAGCATGGCAAAGGAAAATTCATGAATGCGTAAAGGTTTCATCTCGTCGATGCAAAAGTTTTCAACAGTTTCTTTAGCCTACAAAGCAGGCGGTTTTGCGGGGGGAATGCTTCGAAAACTGCGATTACGAACGACCGGCCGCCATTTTGAACGCGCGAACAAGGGATAAACTGGGGAGAGGAAAAAGAGAAATGGAGGGGGTGGGGGAGGGGGTTGAGGTGGGGGGTGGAAGTTCCCACCCCCCGACCCTCCCCCCTTCTCGCCTTTTTCCCCTCCCCTCCCTCTAAGAGAGAAACTGGGGAGAGGAAAAAAGTGAAAAGGGAGAGGGAGGGGGAAGGGAAAAAGGCGAGAAGGGGGGGGGGGGGGATGGGAACTTCCACCCCCCACCTCAACCCCCACCTCAACCTCTTTTTCCTCTCCCCAGTTTCTCCCTTGTTCGCGCGTTCAAAATGGCGGCCGGTCGTTCGTAATCGCTGTTTTCCGCCTGCTTTGCAGGCTACAGTTTCTTTAGAAACATACTTTCCTATTGATAGAACCTACCATCGTCGAATTCCTCCAGGTTGAGCTTGCTTATCCTGACATATAAGAGACAAAGTTAGACAGGGTCGTATAAGAACGTTCCGAACAGGCCAAGATAAATCTAACATGGAGTTCAAGTTAAAAGAAGTCAAGTTGAATCATATGTTTATACTTACATGTCATCTACTTCTTCCGGACTAAGGTAAAGATATTTGAAATCTTCTGCAAAGTTAATAATCTAACAGATGTAAAAAGAGAAGAGTTCACGAAAATACAAGCTGATGTCGAAAGCTGATGAATTTTAAATGAAAATAAATTAACTCAAAAGAGGATATTCTCTTGGATTCACCTCATCTCTTGTAATGACTCCATCTTCATTTAAGTCCCAGTTAAAGAAATTCCCAGCAGAACCACTTGCATTTCCTAAAAATATCATATTAAAAAAATCAGCGCATACTCTCTTTCTGAAGGACTCCATTAATCGACGTTAGACCTCGATATTTTACATTCGGAAACGTAAACAAACGAAATAATTAAGTATTTCCTTAGAATAATATTGCTTAAAAACTTTACTTCAGAATTCTACAAAACAAAAACAATTTACTGAAGTCAGTTTGCTTTATCAAAATCAAATTCTGACAGTCTCCTAATTTTTCTATAAGGGTTTGAAATTTTGCTGACCTCGTACAACTTCTTTTCGTTTTTCGACTTCCCCATCAAGATGAACATCGCTTCCACGAAGACCAACCTTCTCAGCTGAATTTATGATGTGATTGCATTCACTTTCGTCCAAAAAATCTGGTAGCTCTATCAAAGAAGAAAACCATACATTAGTAACCTTCAGAGCGGAGTACGAGTACGAATTTCAAATTTCAGTCCAGTTCAGTCCAGTTACGATCCCAGAGCCCTCACTCCTCCCTGTCGCTGACCAGTTGAAAAGCGGGCCATTGGCAGGTGATTAGTGCGAAATGTGATAATCAAATTCACTTGCATTAGGTGTAAAAGTCGCATGCTCAAACTCGTATACTTGTACTCCGAACTGCAGTGGCGTGGGTTATGTCTAAACAGCTAGGGTAAAAGAGAGTTTTTTTAATTTCTCTGCATGCATGTCCTAAATGCTTTGATGAACAGCAGTGTATCTACAAATCTTGCAAAACCGAGATAAAAAAAAGAATAAGTGAAGGACTGAGTTGACGAGCGGGATCTTGGGAAAGGGGCCGGAACGCCCAGTCCCCGTTGAATCCGCAAAGAAACGGAGGCAAATCCTTTCCAGAATGTTAAAAACGAAGAGACCCAGGCGCCTGCGAAGCAAACTTACCAAATAACGGTGGCTTAGAGGCGAGTGTTATCATCTTGAAAGTTCTTCCTGGCTCGAGCTCAAGCTCTCTCGCGTGACCTTTCTATGTTAATGCCGGAAAGTATAATAAAAAGCGTAAGTGTAAAATATGAAGCCATTTGTGACACTTGTGACACGCATTTCAGTCACTTAATAAAAACGGCTTAAGTGCAGTTGACAAATGACTTTTAAATAAATTTGTACGTATAGGGGTGTAAATACAGCGACGACGCTAATATCGTTTCCAGGACCTTTCCTCTTCTTCTCAACCAACAACGAGCTAGAAATTAATCTAGTTGTCAGTGCTATGTAATGGAAACTGGAATGGGTGAATTTTTAAAGGGGCGCTGTTCGCGTTACTTTTCGAGATTACACTACTACTAGAAGCATACATACACCACAAAACAGAAGAGGAAATTTGGAAAGTCATAGTCTTTTTTCCTAATGTTCACATGAGAAAAATATAAAATCTCTCCCCGACACTGAATTAAGCCAAACCAATCCGTAAAAGACTGCGATGCATTTCTTTTTGCAAGCACTTATCACCTAGATATCTCTCTACGCGTTGCAGGTTCCCTTTTGAAAGTCCCTTTGTTATTTCAACAGCTAGCAGGTACCCACGTGCTTAATTTTGATTTTTCGCTTCCGTTAATCAAAATGGCGGCGGCGTTTTCAATGTTGCATGGCAGCTAGGTTCAAGAATGAACTATGAAGGTTCAAATAGAGGATTATCATTAAGCTATTTCACAGTTTTGTGTCGAAAAAAAAAACATTAAAATATTTTGGTGCAATATCTTAATAACAAGCCTCCATAGCAGAGCCGATACACCTCCATCACCTTAAACTCTTTGAAAAGGAAAATCTATTTCTTATCAATTCCGTACAATCTTATCTTTGAATACCTTTCTTTTTTCGTTCAATTAATAGGCATTACTCCTGGCAACAATACCTGGATAGGTTCCCATCTGAATAGCCTCGGTTCATCATCATTTGGGATGCACGGTCCTTGATCTTCCTCTCGGTAACAAACGCCATTTTCGCAGGATTTAACAAGTCTTTTATTCGTGTTGCCACAGGCAGGTTGAATTAGAATGACCGTAAAAATAGCCAAGAAAAGCATCAACTCTCTTCTTTTCACTAGGAAACGTATTTGTAACACTGCTTTGTTCATATTTGTAAGACCACTGTAAAGTTCCCTCAATGTGTATTTGCGTTGTTTGTGCGGAGTTGCACGTGAAGCCTGAATCAACTGAGGATGCTGTAATTTAGACTGCAATTAATTATTTATCCTTTTCAAACTGTTTACCTGACGACAACCAGTGTCCGTTTATTCTATAGCTATAGGTTCTGGAACTCACAGATCTAGAAGCAGAACTGCATGTAGGGAATCATAGTTTTATATTCAGATATTGCGTTGGACTGTTTTCCGACTAACTTATGAAATAAAATCACAGTGTGAGGTGTGATGCCCGATTTACCCAGGCTATGGACATTGTCAAATCAGAGTACCTATCATGATAACTTACAATTCTTCAGTACTACTCAGATTTCTTGTCAAGAAATTAAAGAAATCGCGCCTTTCTTTTGATTAGCCTTGCATTTGTCTCCTAGCTTAGTTCGCCAATCATGCCGGATGAGGGCAGCCAAAATTCAGTTGAACCACTGCAGATTCGGAACTGCACTTCTGGAAGCCCGACTTTTCGAGCTTACACGGAAAGAGACTTTCGGTTCGAGTTATCTGGAGGTTGACTGCAGGTGAATTTGTTGGGTGCGAGCGGCCGCGCGATATTACGACCGCCATCTTGGATGAGTAATGTGCCCTAAGGCTCCCCGCCGCCGCCGATGCCCTCGTTCCCGCGCCAACTAGTCCCAACCCTCTACCCGTCAAGCATTCAAGCCGGCGACATAAACACGATCGATTGTACGTTATAATCGTGCGTTTGGACGCCAAAGACGCCTGCACTGTCGGCTAGGATTCCACTAAAATTACATAACATTTCCCGTACGCTTTTCACCGATTTCATGATTTTCCTTTTGGTTGGCTTTCATAGGTTTCTCGCGCGTCTCTGTAATTGCTTTTGGTGAAGATTTATGCCATACCGCCGTCAACGACAAATCAGATATAGAAAGGAACTTACACAACAAGCTTGATAAACAAGTTTATTTTATTTTTAAACTATTTTTATTTCTTAATTTTGAATTTGAACTAATATTTTGCAGGGCCTCACTGAATAACACCTTTGGTGATGTGAGCTCCCTTGATAAAATAAATAAAATAAATAGCACTGTTACTGTCATTAATTTTATTTATAAGCGGAGATCACAACGAACAGGCATGAGTGCTGACGATGTAGAAATCGTGAAAAAAAATTCTCGTTTAGTCAACAAACGCGACAATTTGTAAATTTCAAAAATGTTAAAAAATAGAAAATGTCCAGAGTCGATTTCTTACTTGCCGATACGGTATAATTTAACTGAGGTACAAACGATTTCAACTCATGGTTAAATTAACTATGGACAAAAATTTTGTTTGGTACTTCCCCATACAACAGCGTTTTAGACATTGCGCGTTCGTTCCAATGTTTTGTCTGTGAGTTTATTAAATTATGCCTTCTTCTTCTTTGATTTCAAAATTACTTCTGACATGCGCAAGAGACGCATCCGGGGCAGTAATCCAATTGTTGGCAATCCATTTGAAACCTTTTTTCACCCCACACCCCCCGTGTAGTGTGTAGTCGTCCCTCTCTCCCAGCCAGCCAGTCGCTTCATCCACAAAGTGATTGTACCACATGACCGCCTTGCCTCGCTTCGGTGTAACTACCAGTTTGCCATCATGGCAGAATTCCATTAAGTTGAATTTGTCTTCATCCATGGTTTTTATGTATATCTGTAAAAGAGACGACATAATTATTGTTCTTCGTTTAGTTTTTAAGGTAGCTTTATAGAATAGGACTGCCTTTCTCTCAGTGAAGAAAGTTGTTTGTTTTCAGGTTAACGTTTTTCAAAGTGCATACGCACGTCAGCCTGATGCAAATAACCCATTGACAGCCAACGCTACATTTGTGGCTATAACTTTTATTCCCATAATCTTGCAACCTTCTCAGATTCTTAGCAACTTCGGTAGATAAAATCTGTAGCTAAAGATGTCTTGTAGAATGTCTTGACATTCGCGTATCACATACCTGTTGATCGAATGTTTCGTTGTCAGCGACTGGAAAAGCCGTTTCGCCCCCTTCCTCCACATCATTTAAGTAATATAGTATGGTGATATACCTATTAAAACAAAAATAGACAGGATCTTTTAAACGAACTGATGCATGTGCATAGAAATTCAAGTTGTCACAAACAGCAGTGAAAGTAGTGTGCTTTCGTGAGTGGTCTTTCCAGTTAAGTTTCAAGTTCCGAAGCGAAGATGCCATCAGCGCAGTCCTCGTTAAAGCGTTCAAAGACTTCAAAGACTCTCCATATACTTGGTTTCTAATCAGATAATCCTGTGAAGACATATTTAACTTGCAAACTTTCTAATTCGAAAAAATGCGAATGAGAATATCTCGAAAATGTAGCAGTTGCATTTTTAAATACATAAAAATCAAACTATTATTGACGCGAAGAAATGAAAAATTTCTGCAGCTGGCGACGTTACGTTTGTGATGGCGTCATTAAAACCACGGCGCCCACCACATAGTAGGCTATAGCTTTATTTTAGTGATATAATTTAACTGCTACTTCTTGTTGTGTTCAGCTTAATCTAAACTGTAGGTCTATCATGATATGGTAGCTACTTTTGGGAAACAAACAGAACATTTGTATGTAGAGACTAAATGTTCTCGATTGTCCGCTGACCTGCACAGCCTGCAGGCAGGCAACTTTGTGACGTTTTGGTGGCAGCACTTGAGATGTGAATGGCTTGCTATTGGTTGTGCGTCATGATGTACATTGTAATGACCAGTCTTATCGTACTTGACAACCTGACGGTTAACAACAAAATGCGAAATAAGAAAGTGTAATATTCAACATGTCACGAGCATTGGACAAAGCGCAATATCTGAGTCCCGACGAGAATCGAACCCATGGCCTCCCAAACTGCGGGCGGACGCTCTATCCACTGAGCTACGGAGAGACTTATACTGAGCAAGGCCACTTACTAGGTTCTATTTTTAACTTAAATGATATTTATTGTTTTGTTTTTCCTTTTTGGCAATGATAATAATAATAGTAATGATGATGATGATAATAATAATAATAATAATGATAACAATAATTTATTTTGTCTCTAAGAGTTAGTCGAAAGGTGATAAAAACATATAGATGAGGAATTTAATTACCTGTAGAGGTTCACTACCACGGATGATGCGATCAGATAACTTGGTAAGTTTCTGTATTCTGTGAAAACAATTGAAACGCTAGAATATTAATTCTGATTTTCCTTGAGAGGTCTAAAGCAAGACGTAAAGCAAGGTTACATATACTTTATGACCCAGTTATTCAGGAAAAAACAGGCCAAACGAGGGCCGGACTTCCCTTGGGCTTTATCGGAAACACTCACCTTGCTCGTAACCTCTGCATGGTTTTATCAGCAAACTTTCCCTGGTGTAACCAGGTTTGGTTGCTATTTCGTTCTCTATGGATTGGTGAGGATTCTTTCAGTTTGTTCATGTAGTCGTCCATGGCAGCCGTTGGGAGTTTACGAAACTCGTTGAACGTCACTTTACCTGCAAGAACACGTCAGATATATTAAAAAATGTGATTGGTCGAGAATTGGAAGGAGGACCTGAATGTGCTAATGAGTTTAGCAATTTGACCTAGTTGTGGGAATCAGTTTCTACCAGACTAAACTTCAGTCAGCAATTGGCCAATCGACATTCAAATTTTGCATTTAGATGTTGAGGGATAGACGCTTCTTTGACTTGTTATTGTAAGTTTGGTAAGTTGGAATCGATAGGTGTTAAAGGAGAAAATAAACATACCATCGTCAAATGCTTTGATCTTCAGTTTCTCTATCCTGCAAAGTGTAAATGTTCAAATGGTTCAATGTTATCCCCAGTTCAAATTATATTTTCCTTTGTTTCACAATCATCATAAATTACTTGCTGATTACCATACCCAAAAAAATGGAAAATAAAATTTAAACCAGCGTTAAAATTGAACCGGAATATAAATGAATACCAGATTTTACATTTTCTATTCATTAGATTTTGATTTGAGATTAAATGACTTTTTAGCTCACTGATAAACAGTTAAAACGCATCGTTGCGCTAGCCACACCAGGCATGTGGGTGTCGAGTTTTCGTGTGACGTAACGTGAAATTTTGTTAAATTGGGAAACAACAACAACAACAAAAAAAACAACAACAACAGCGAATTGCATGGTGTAAGTCATCATGTCCCTCAGAACTTTTTTGTGGCAGCAAGCAGTCTCTATTCCCTTCGATACAAGTTCGAAAAAGTACGATGCATTTGGCGGTAAATGTTGAATCTCATGCAACACGCAGAAGGAACTCGTGACGAGTCCAAAGAGCGTCTGCGTAGAAGGCTAACAGAAGAGGAAAAGGACTTACACTATGCAATTTCGTGTGAAACTTGTTTCCTAATTCACCAAAACTTTACATTATGCCACACGAAAACTCGCCTGGCGCATGCCTGGTACGGCTAGTGTAACGAAGCATGCGAACTTGGGAAACCTGGAACTCTGACTCAAAATTATATGCCAGCAGCACTTACATTTCATCGACTTCTTGCAGACTCATGTAAAGAAATTTATACTTCTTTGAAAAGTGAATAACCTAAAAAGAAAATGAAATGAAATGATTCAGTTAAAATTCCCAAATTACTTTCCCAAACTGCTTTCATGATACAGACTTAAAGCACCCGTTTGCGTTTTATATTCCGGTTTTAACTGCTGTTTAAATTGCTTGCTCGAGCCCGTACTGGGTTAGTGTCCTAGCTGGTATTGCAGGCAAATTACATGGTGTACCTCGTCTTTTGTAATCTGCTTGTCTTGATTTTTGTCCCAGCTTAGATATATTCCGGCAGCTCCAATTGCATGCCCTAACGACACAAACAAATTATTTATTTAGCATTGGCCAGATCAAAAATGACTAGAATTCCAAGATTTTCCCCTTCTTCAGTCATAACTGGGGGTCTGGGAACCAAGAAACTGGCCGTAGGGAACTAGGGACGGAAGGAACGAAACAGTATGAAAAAGTAAAGGACACAGTTGCGCAAAGCAATATGTACGTCCCTCACGACTCGTAATGACAAAAGACATGACATATACGGTACCTTTCACGTCTTTCTTGTGTTGTTCTTGAAATTCATCTGAGTGCATAAAGCTGTTCTCAAGGCCAAACATTTCAGCGAGGTCGATAATGTGCTCACTTTCATCGTCACTTAAAAATTCGGGAAGCTCTGTAAAACATAAACACTTAATTTAATCGGCAAACTGAAATCATCACAGGATGAGGAATGTCGACATCAATGCTTGTTTCGTTGGTTCAAACTAAGCATAAAAGGCCGTTACCGTTTATACAGCTTTGCCACACACAAAATACTAAGATATAAACTAATGAGCGAGCATATAAACAAACAATCAAATGTCCTGTGCCTCATAAAAACTGTGCTTTTAATGTGTGCAATTTATAGTTACTATTCAAAACGTGACTGCCGTGCTGTAATTTATGGCAAATCGCGCCACTGGTCCAATTATTACATATAGTCAATTGCTAGGTTGCACACCTTGTCTCTGGATTTGATTAGTTTTACAGTCATAACTTGAATCGTTGTTAAAATTATCTATATTAGAACCATCCTGAGGAAAATCAAATAAATGATAATTGCTACACTGTAAATCCTGACCACTCTTTTGAATAACATTCAGTTGTCCAGGTGGGATTCGAACCCACGCCCTTCGGGTTACATGTCCGCCGCTCTACCATATGAGCTACAGAGCCACGATGGGAACAGCGCGTGAGTGAATCCCGCCTGAGCCACTGAATTTTTTTCAGTGGTCAAGACTTACATTGTAACAATTATCATTTATTTGTTTAATTATCTCTTATTTATAATTACAATAATTCTTATTACAACTTATAAAATTATTATTTGAAGGTTCTTAATTTGCCTGTTCGACAACGTGTAAAATATATCTGAATTCTTACCAAATATTGGAGGTTTAGACGCCAACGTTATCATCTTGTATTTTTTCCCAGGTTCTAGCTCTAGCTCTCTCACGTGACCTTTCTGTCAATGAAATGAAGCAATAATATTAATAGAGTTATTTTTCACGGTCGTAAAACCAAAGTAATCAATCTGGCCAAAGGAATCACAAAGGACACAGATAATCCAGTGAACCAATCAAAACTCGAAGCAAATAATTATGTAGCCAACGACGAAGCGCGGGAAAACGTGCGTGAGCGAGTCACGAATGGTTTTGGTTTTACTTCCGATTGGTCAAGAAAGACTCGCGAGAAATTTTAGAACGATCACTAATCGTATGCAAAACCAAAGCAAACGTGAATATTACTTACGGCACTCAAGGACACACTCAAATATACAGCCACCGACCTGATACTGTTTCACTGAGGACGTTTTGGTTTCTAATTCATAAAATTGTAGTTCAATTCGATTGACAATCACTTACTATTGCGTTGCTGTTGTGTGGTGGACTGCATTTCATTCGTTAATTGATGCACCTGTTGCTATGGTAAAGTCGGCGTTTGGGTCTAGAGGCTCATCAGACCCGAGCTTATCACAGTTTCAGTAGCACTAAGGGGGGTGACTCTTAACTACCAATTTGTTTCTAAGGCAGGTTTCTAATTGCCATATTTTGGAAATCAGACCTCATATAGATAAGGTTTTTGCATGAGTTTGTTCTTTTGAATATTCCTCCAAGAGTTTGAAGTCACGGCCATACTTAACGTATCACGTGATCAGAATAGAAAAACAACCCTAAAACTCAAACGGCGGATAGATTTTAAAATTTCAATGAGCGTCAATAGATAATGTCCACCTGCGTAATGTGACGTATCGTTTTCGTGAAATTCGCATTATTATAAGAGTTATGGCGTAATAAACACTCATATTTACAGACTTTCATTGGTAGTGTTTCCTCTTTTCGTGTAAACGGTAAAAGCATACGTCAGATTATAAAGACGGCGACGTTATCTCTGATTCGTAAAAGAAATCGAAACTTTACCTTGTTTCCTTGGAGTTTTAGGCATTTTAAATTTTAACGCGCGGTTTGGGACTGGCACTAGTTTCGCACGCGCAATGATATGTTTTTCAAAGAAGGTGTACCACTTAATAAAATTCACCATTTAGCGTTGCAAAAAGCTTCAAGATCGCTTGCTTCAAAATACAGTCTTTAGCAATTCCTTAGCAACTGCTCTGGATCTGTAGTTAAGAGTCTCCCCCCTTAAGCAAACAGAAATATTCCTACCCCCGCTGGATAGGATGCTAGAAAATTGCAGGGTTACCCAGAGCACTAAATTCGCCGGTACCCATTTTAGTCCGGAGGCTTAGCTCCTGAATTGTGCGATTTTTGATACAAGACCAAACTTTGCAGGATTACAAACATTCACATACTTATCAATTCTCGATTCGCCAATCTCCTATTTTAAACTAGTAAAAAGCATTGAAATTTTCAGCGAAGAGACCCCTCCCACCGAAGTACTTCTTCTTGCCCTTTTATGCACCTTTTACTGTAGATTTTTTTTCAAAAAACAGATATGAATGCGTTAAATTAGGCTTACAATTGTTATGTTTTTACCATCTTTTTCATACCAGTTTCACGGAAAAAGATTTTTCGTTAACCGCCCTCTGCCCCATCGTGTCTTTCGTTTTGCGCTAGCGTCTCTCGCGATTCATTCCCCCATCCAGACGTTCGCCGCTTGCTAACAGTAGAAAAATACGAAAATATAGAGGGCTGTGAACAGTCTAAATTACAGCATTTTATTCTAAATTTGGAACGTGCGACTTGGTATCACTACCTGACATAATAGTATTTGTCTATATAAACCAGGACAAACAAATATTTCACAAAATTTCATTGATTTTGATCAATTACGGTTTCCATGGAAACCGTTGTTTTTCGGGCTTGGCACTATAAAAAAACTTCTGTTGATGGCCACTTTAAGTGTGCCTAATTTCATGCTTGTGTTAAGCCGCCGGACTATTTATACACCTGGGAGGCACTATGAGAGTAAAGTGTCTAATGCCCAAGAATATAACGCAGTAACTCCGGCCAGGCCTCGAAAGCGGACCACTCGATCTGGAGTCCAGCACGCTAACCATTAGGTCATCGCGCCTCCTATATCAGTTGCCAAAAAAGGTCAGTAATATGACTAATTATTGACTCCAATTAAAGCCCAGTTCGTAGTTGACATTTGCACGACAATTTATTGGTCACAGGATTCGAATCCTACTGTAGCCTCAATCAGATGTTCTTCAGGGTTTTCTCCGCCCAGCTGCCTCTTAGTTTATTAACAACCCCTAATATCCTTTTCATGTACTAACCATGCTTATTTTAAATTATTTCACATATATATCGCGGAATCGTTGGCTTCGTGTTCGCCATTATGTAGTCAATTTTACTCAATTTCAATTATGTTTTAAGAACACAAATCGTACATATTTCTGCTCTGAAGACAAATGTTATGTCTTTCTGCTTTTTTGTATTACCATAAATTCTTACGTATTTTACCTTGACTGGATCCCATCTGAACAGGCGCTGCTCGTCGTCGTTGACAACACAGGGTCCTTGATCATCCTTCCTTGAACACACACCATTTTCACAAGACATGTTTATTGTGCTTCCAACATAACAGCTTACGAATCCAAATAACGCCCATAAAACCGAAATAAGACCAATCCGAAGTATCATCTTGTAAAGATCTAAACTATTCGAGCCCCAAATTCCGATAAAAGTGGTAATTTAGAAAATTCTTTGAGATATTTGTTATTCTCTTTTACTTCAATAACCTTTGTGAGATTCAAGTTAATTATTTAATACTTCCAGCCTGGCAAAGCATCACCGCTTTCGGTACCAAGCTTGATATATTCTCCAAACACTTTGCCATACGATTGTTCAAAGTCAGTTTGGAGAATTTAGTGCTACATCAAGACCATATTCACTAGGTGATGAAAAACCTTATTCTCGTCACCTGCTTGCTCGACAGTGTATTAATAATACAAGGAGAAATTTTATTTTGATCATTAAAAATATAAAGAACAAACGCGTGCACAGAAGCACGAGTTTTAGTTTGCAACTGGACAGACGCAATTTAATTTTCAGTCTCAAACATACATTCGTTGATATCAACAAACCGTTTCGATTTCTAGAAAAAGCGATTAATTCTTGGTGTAAATTTTGCTTTTTCTGTTGGTCTGATTTTCGCGGCAGATTCACCACGTTGTATCCACCGGTAACTACCTGTCGAACAGCGCTTTCAGTGTTTTGTTATAAGTATAAAGATTTACTTTCATAACCAGTCGTTTTACAATAACATAAAACAGACCTTGGGAGGCAATTGGAGGTAACTGGGAAACACGTGATTATTTGCTGTTTTTGTCCCTGTGTTAAATGCCCTCAGTAGATGTTCCTTCAAATTTTTCCCGAACTTTTATGGTATAAACTGCACGAATTGTCAGGCCGGTATAGGGATATTTATATATGTTCATGCTCGGCTCGTTTTAGTTTCATTCACGAACTTATAGGGACTGTAGAGTCAGATCATTAAACGAGCAGTGAGCTGTTTTTGTTATGTGCTTCATGTTACAATTTCTCGAAATTTCTATGTAAACACAACCCGTTTCAACTTCGTTCAAATAAAAATGGGATTATTCAAGGTTTGAAGATATATTTTTTCATGGCATGGTTCTCCGTCTAATCAGAACAAATAATCAAAGTATGCGAAACTAAAATAAACGATATATTTATAGCCGATTTGCTTGGATCGTTCTCCTTATATTTTAGACTGGGTACGTTTTTTTTGCAAATAACCCCTTAGTTTTATGTAATGATTCGCCATGGGTTCGATCAGTGCGAGGACTTTCTACAGAGTAACTAAATGCCAATTAAGAAAAAGTTATTTGGTCTCATATTATTTGCGTCTCTTTTCAATGATTGTATTTTTTATTCTTTTTAATTATTTTTCACCGATATAACCTCCGAAATTTCCTGTTGTGTTTTAAAATTCAAAATAAATATATTTTTTGCATTCGAGCAACTCTGTATGAATTATAGGATGTTTTAATATTGAAAAACGCACGTTGCTGACTTTATAAGGACTTCCAGCGGGCTTCAAGGGATGGCCCCTGGCGGTGAAAGTTAACTGAGCTATGACGCTAACTATGTATTTTGAAAAACTGATCCTAAATGTCACGTTCGTCGTTTTTCGTATCACCACGTTACATTATTTTATATGTCTATACCTTGGTAAATTATTATTGTAGGGTTTCCTTCAGAGGGTAATTTTGTAGTCAGGCATAGATGAACTCAGTCCCTTGTCAAATTTCAGAATAATAAGAATCTCTAACAAGTTTGATTTTACCTGCCTCGTTTATTACTGTTTATTAACTGTCAATATTTTGGATATTAAATGCTACGTTTCCTGTCCAGTACCTTTGTTTTTAAGTTTCAAGTCTTACCAGACTTTAATGGGCCGCAATAAAAACAACATTTACTTTTGATTGAGTGTATGAAAAAGTTATGAAGCTGCGATATTGATCAATTTATCAGACAAAAAAGCTCATCGGCCAAAGAGAAACGGTCGTTCCACATTTCCATTTTCTTCAGGGATCTGACGTACCACAAAAATATTCGCAGGCTTACAGAACCTTTCCGATGAGAGCAAAATTTACCAAGTAACATAGCGAAGTCACTGGAAAAAGTGCATTATCCTTTTTTTCAACATGTGTTACTTATCTGTAGAGTAACGAGATAAAAGTTACTCCCAGGCGCGTTCTTCATTACATGCAAGGCCCTTCTGCTCAGCAATTAAATAAGTTCGCTTTTGTGAAGAAAAAAGAAAACGAATTAAAATGCATCTTTGCATCCGTGACAGTATGTGTTATGACAGAAATCACCATTAATAATTTTATATCAATAATTATACCAACGCGTAGCGTTGCTTGGTAACCTAGGATGATTATCGTCTAATACTTGGACCCTTGCTGGCAAGGAAAACTGGGAGACGCATCTGCTTAGAAAGTATTTTCGGGATAAAAACCATGATCTTTTTAAGGCTTGTAAAATTCTCTTAGCTTTGCTACGTAGTTGAGTTCTAATTATTTGTCGGTAGCAGCCTAGCCTAGCCTATACACTTCAAGTATTACATGATTACTTAGCAATGTACCATCGCCGTTAAAGGCAAATATACGATCGTTCTATATATAGGATAAATTCATGTTGACCCTTTCTATATTGGCTCTACAGGCGCACTAACAGGAGGAGCCTTAGATATTGAACTAAAAACGAACGTAAACATTTGCAATGTTATTAGGTGTTTCAAAGGAGAGTGTAGTAAATGAAATAAATGAAACGAGTCGGCTCGATTGTTAATTTATATGAATTGGCTACTAGTATTTGCAATCAGCTTGGTTTCATGTTGATCTTAGTTAAAATTGGAGCGGTGAAGGTCAAACACACCTGCTCTTCAAAACGCTTGAAATTTATTTTTAATAATTCTCAGACTTTCTTGACAATGATAACCCCACGTCGTGTTATCGTCTCTTCACCGTTTGATCATATAGTTTGAAAGGTGAATATCTGTATCACCAAGGCATTTAAAAACTCTTCTTCAATAGCCAACATGTCAAATTAAGAAGATAAAGAAAAGAACGAGTGAGGCCCCATGCGGACGGTTCTAATTTGATGTTTCCCGCGGCGAATACGGTTCGTTTTATCGATTTCCTGAATTTATTACTACAAATGAAATCTCGGTTAATCTAGAAACTCACTTGAGATCTGAATTACTTGTTACCAGTGCGGAAATGGATATGTGAAATTCAAGGGTTCTCGAAACTGGTCCTAGCCTGCCTCTTTAGAGAGCGTTACCAATTGGTTTACTACGCTGCCAACAGAAATATGAGTTTGGAGATTCGAAACAACGTCTCAAAACTAAACGTAAGCGAAATTCAGATCGATGACATTCATTTTCCTATCGGGAGAGTGGTCGAAGCAATTTTGCTGTTTTCTTTGGCATTTTTTGCGGTCGTGGGGAACGGTCTTCTCATTTTTGTCATATACTCGAACCAAAATCTCCACAACCTTCGCAATGCTTTCGTAGCAAGTCTAGCAGCTGCAGATCTGATGCTAGCGTGTACAGATATCGTTTACCAAGCACTGGAGAAAGTCGTGATCAACTTCCAGCCTCCTCATCCGTCTATCTGCTACATCATTTTGCTGAGCGGTGTGTTTTTTGGTTCAGCGTCAGTGTTCAATCTCACGGCGATGACTTTGGTCCGTTACATCTCCATCCGCTACCCACTTCATTTTAGCCGTTATGTTACTGCCCATCGTTCTGTTACTATTGTGTTTGCGGTTTGGCTTACAGCGTTTTGTCTCGCTTTCCCGCCACTCATCTGGCGTCCAGAAGGAGTTGTGTGCTCGACAACGAAACCCTCCGATGAACACATCATATACGAAGCTGTATACATGAGTGCCGAGTGGTTCTTTTGGTTTTTCATTCCCTTGGTACTCATCTCTTTTTCCTATTATCGCATATATCTCATCGCTAGAGGTCAAGCGAGACAAATAGCCGCTTTAGAGGTTTCGACAAACAATGAAATCACCGCTGCCCCACCCCGCAGAGGACGAGCGTCTTCGTTGAGAGAGAAGAAAGCAGGGAGGATGGTCGCCATATTAATTGGGTTTTGGATTTTGTGTTGGATGCCGTTTTTCATCGTATTGACTATCAGTAAGTTCAAGTCCCGGGTACCAGCTATTCTCATGCGCCTGTTTTTGTGCTTGATGTTTGCCAATTCAGCTATAAACCCTATTGTTTTAACGCGGTATAACCGGGAACTGAAAGAGGCGATCAAGAAATTGGCATGCCGCAGAAAATATCGCCAGTCGGTGTCTGTGATGGAAACGAGATCAAATAGAGCGGCATCCGGGTCATTTTCCCAAACAACATTTTAGATTTTTTTGGGAAAAAAATTGCATGGTTTCAGAACATTGGTATTGATTCGAACAGTAATTTTCGTCAAGAAATAGAAAGATACGGCATAAATTGTTATCTTTTTATATTTATGTTTACTCAGTTGGTTTCAAAAACTCTATTTCACATAATTAAATCGTTCATTTCTTTGAAACTACTTCGTTGCGCGCGGCTTAGGTTTATTCTTTTTCTTTACACGTCACGCCAAAGAAAGCAGAAACTGAATATTAGCTTCAGCAAACTCGCTCAATGTTAAGAGATGGTACATCAGAACACATTTTTTCCAAAGTGAAGGGATGTGATCATGATCTGGCCTTATACCCTCATTCTCTTCAAGAGATAGAAATAAATATGTAAGTGCAAATATGTAAGGGTAGTCAGGTTTGTTTATTTACTTATTTTGTTCTTTTGTTTGCTTTTCTAGCTGTTTTTCTTTAAGTGTATTTTGATTTTGCTTGAATAAAGGTACATCGGGATCCTGGGCTCACTTGCATTAGCCCAGAGTCAAAAATAACAACAGCCGTTTTGGCTGGGCGCAAAGGAGGGATTCAGGTTACAAAGCAAAATCTTATATTTGAAACTGATGGCCTTAATAGGGTTGATCCGTGTACATTACCGGCGTTACTTAAGTTTATTATCTCGACACACCCTAACTGTACTGTAATATCATGTGATTTAGTGCTGTTTGAAAATCCAATGAAGGTGTTGGTATTAATTGGGAGTCGACTAATACTTGCCTAACCTTGCTAAAATACACTGTACTGGTCACAAAAGGTGTTTAAAAATGGTATGGCTACGGAAGGGTAGGAAAGAAATTACAGTGTTACTTGGAGGAAAATAACAAAAAAAATCATTTATTGTGGTTTGGTCACATCTCAGAGAGTGAGCTTATGGCTATTTGTCGTTAAAAGGCTATTTTGTTGATCAGTGAGTGCACCTTTATAATTTTAGCATAGTTTACACAAAATCTTGGAAGATCTCTCATGGTACTGGCCTATGTAGTTTTATTAAAATCGTTTCTGTATGGCGATACACAATTTGTTCTTTTTATCATATTTAAAGCAAAATCTTGGGGCTCCAGAACTCTAGACCGGAACCTTCCCTTTGGGGCAGTGCTAACTGTATGCATGATAATTTGACAAATAATATCATGGGCGTTATCTCTTTAAACTCCTGCTGGTAGATCATTCTCACAAGGAAATAAAACGACAGGAGATGAACGTTAAGATGTAATTTCACGGCTTCGGTAGGAAGACCCTTTTAATTAATACTAGATTATGAAGAATATCAAAGATCTGCAGGCTTTTATTAAGGGCCCAGAGGTGCCCTGCCAGCACAATTCTGAAACAGATTAGATAATATTAAATTAAAAAAAATAAAATAAAAATAAATCACTTTATTTAAGTGTCAATGTATTTAGCACGGCTTGTACTTATTAAGGACACTGTAAATAGTGAAACAAATATTACAAATCAAACAGAAACTTATTAAAAATCCCAACTAGCAGGAGGCTGACCAGCTGGTTATTTACAAAGCGAGGAGGAGTTGAATTCGGGACCACCGAAGAGAAATCCATCTAGTGGCAGGGAGGAGGATTTGAACCCGGGACCTCCGGATTACAAGTCCAGCGCCCTAACCACTAGGCCACGCTGCCTCAAGTTAAGTTAATTGGTTCATATTCAACTTTAAATGAGTAGTGGATCAATAGCCCTTACCCATATTTAGGTCAGACTGGCCAGTTCCACCACCAGCCTCGAGCTCGCTTTCGAAGTACAAATTCTATCATGAACGAATTCCCAAAGCTGAACAAAGATAAAAAGAATACCCACGTGAAAACTGCTGAGACTGCATGAAGGTGCACCTATGTCCAGGATTGAACGGGTCGCCCACTACCTCTGGGAACGAGATGCTTCATTGGTTCTTTAAACAATAGATAACAGGTCATAACAATGCCCCTAGCCCTGAATAACAATAGAGGTAGTGTTTACAGCGGGCGAATGAAAATAGAGGTTCCAGAGAGGTAGTGTCTTACTGGATTGAACGCAAGTATTGCTTAATAAGTACTTCATGTTTGACTGGGTTATTTGACATTTTCATATTACTTCATATTTTACAAAATAAGGTGTGTTTTGGTAAACTTTTATTAATAAGGACACTTTGTGATGCCTATCATAAAGAACGTGCATCTCATAAGAGCGTTTAATCGTGGACATATCTGAAAATTATTGACCTATCTCCATATCAATTATCCTAAACCATTCTATTAAAATAGCCGTTACAATCAGCAGGCCAGAATAAATTAAGATAAGAACATTATTGTTGTATCAAATCATCTAGCATACTAATGTAAATGCCACTTTGGCGGAGACACCTGACGGCTGGAGGTGAATTCTAACTGTTAACTTTCTCATTCCAACTGATGATAAGTCGTTTGTTGGTTTGGCTAATAACAACAGCTCGTACATTGCTTCAAAAAGCAATGATGGTAAGATGATCACAAGCATGGACGCTAAATAACATATCTAGATGTTCTCTAGCTACGTGTTACCTAAAGCTATTTGTTTTTAATTAATATATTGAAACTAAACTCTACGCCAAAAACCACTTGGTCTGGTATAGCACCCTGCGCGCAGCTGTCTCATGCGTTCTTTTCCGCGTGAGAAATAGGAAACGGCCGCACATAGGCTTCTGGTATCACTCCATGGGAGATACTGAAAAAATGGACAATTAAAAGTACGACGCGCTATATATATATATATTACTAAATTACTGTTATATCTCGCTAGACGGTTCCAATCATAATTTATGATCTACCTGCTTTATTATTTGGTATCTGTACAGTAATCACACTTCCGTTATGTTACTTTTATCGAGAAGCCGAATATTCTGAATATTTACAAGTGATATTTTTATTATCAAAGGTCGTTTTGGCAAGGCAAGGTTACCTAACACATGTGCCGCACTTTATTTTTGGACGCCTCTCTTATTTGTCCTTGATGAAACGTCGGGATTAAGACCAGGTCGTCCTCGCGACCTTAGCCACCACCTCCCTTAAATAGATCCAAGGTCAGCTCTTGCTTTAAATACAGTTGAATCCCGATAACTCGAACCCTCAATAACTCGAACCTTTGGCTAACTCGAACCCTTTTCGGTTCCCCTCCAGGTCATTTTCGTAGTAATTTTACCCTCGATATCTCGAATCCCCGGTAACAGGAACCTTTCTCGATTTTACCTAGCTTTCATTGGTAATTTTTGCTAGCCAAAACAGTTAGCTGTGTATTTTTATAATTCAGATTATTGCCGGTGTATTGCCGGTGTATCTGAACCCTTTCTTGGTTCGCGGCATGCAAATTATGCAGTCAGCTAAGCATATAATATTTAATATTTTTTTCGGGCGTGTCTTTTAAAACACAAAAATTAAGGGAAATGAAGAGCGCGGGGTAAATAGTATTGAGACAAACCATAAAAATGCATTTAGCAAAATGTTTCTGCGCCCGATATGGGACTTGAACCCATGACCCTCAGATTAAAAGTCTGATGCTCTACCGACTGAGCTAACCGGGCTCATGTGCTCATACTTTTATTTCCTACAAAACTAAATGCAAACAATTTGGACGTCAGAAATCGTAAATGACGATCATAACTCAAATATTTTGCCAGGCGGTTTATTGATCTCGACTGATTACCAAACATTTACACGACTTCACCTACAAACTTGTATCAGGGCGCTAAAAAGGAAGGGCGGTGAAACGGCCAAAGCGCTCTTGTGCGATGCGTGATGCGGAGAAGGACTGGGTCGAGCGCGCTCCACTGCAGCAAAGTTCAAAACATGGCGGCAAGTGAGAGTCGATGGCTGGTGGAGAAAAGTGATTGCTACGCAAAACCAGTAAGGCGATTCCGCGAAATTCTTAACTGTAAGAAGTTAGAAAGGCTTTGATTCTGTGAGCGCAGTGTTGAATTATCATAAATAAAACCAACTTGCTCGAAAGGTCTTTTGCCCTTTTTTTCGAACGCTGTAAATCAAGCACCAATTTCAAGGAAAATATGGTGGCAGATGGCTCAATTTTCAAGCAGTAAATAGAGTAAGTATTGCTTTTTCATCGGTGTAAATCTCATTCTGAACTTTTTTGAACTTTTTGAGTTAGAGGCTTTGAAAGTTTATACTGACTTAATACTTTTAATATTGTTATAACTTGGGGTACACCAGTTTTCAAGCTTCCAAGGTACTGGATGCTGAGCAAACAAATGTGTATATGTTTCAGGCATTTAAATCAAATTTTAATGAACATCAGAACCTTCCTCGAAGAATTAGCAATGACACTTTATATGGCATGGTAGAGTGCATAGTTTGTAGAAATATGGTTTGGTAAAAGACAGGGCTAATATTGCCAATGTACACATATTGTATAATGTACACAGAGTAGAGACCAATAAACTAGATTTTCTGCAGAATAAAAACCTCTCTTCTTCCTCTTAGCTTATTGTAGTTAAGTGTAAAGAAATCGATCAAAGCTTTACGAAAATCCGTGCTGAGTAAGCAGAGGATGACGGGATTGGCACAGCTGTGGCTGACTTGTAACATCCGGGATATGCTTTCAACTGTCTCATTGTAAGACCATTTGGCGAACGCAGGATAAATATTCATTATAATCACGACGTTGAATGGTAGATAACAAATGAAATATACAATAACCATTGTTAAAAGAAGCCCCATCAGTTTGGTGTTCCTCTTGGCACGTGACCTCATAATATCACGTGACGGGAAGGCGTCTCCTATGACGTGAATTTCTTGTCTGAGCATGCGCATTACCCGACTGTATGCCCAGCACACAACAGTACAAGGTAAAATCAAAGTACAAATAAAATGCCATGTGTTCATAAAAATACGTATAGTTAAGTTTCTGAAAACTGGGTCACACTGAAGAATTCCCTTTGCATTTGACAGCTCATAGAAGAACGACTTCGGAAGGCCAAATAAGATGTATGATAATACCCATATTGCAACAATTGCTTGTTTAGCCATTTTGTGAGTCAATTTCAATTCGAACGGCGTCACAACAGCTCTGTATCTTTCAAAACTCAGTGCTACCATTGTTGCAACAGACACTCCAGTGAAAACAAAGAACAATGGTCTTGAGAAACTACAAGCTAACTCGCCCAGCGGCCACGAGAAGCACTCACTGAAAACCACAATCGGTAAAGAGAAGAGGAAAACGCACATATCCGAAATAGCAAGGTTGATCACTAAGTAGTTAAATGGTGTGTGAAGTTTGGAATCCTTACAAACTGTAACGACAACAAAGACGTTGCCGAATACTCCAAAACAGAAAATGACAGCATAATATGCAAAACCAAAGATGACTATCGGCGCTGACACACATGTTAATAGCTGGTTGTTTCCCATGGTTGAATTCAGGTCTTCGGACTGGCTTGAGTTCAACAGATTTATCATGTTTTTTGTCATGATTTCGATGGATGTCCTATACTGACGTTGAATCAGCTTGGGTAATGTCAGGGTGATATTGATAACAGTTCGTTGCTAAACACAAATCAAGTGGAATAGATCAGTTGATGACCATTTGGATCTGTAGTCTCTTGACTTCAATGTTCAATTTTAATTTAATAAAGTTGCTTTAGATTGACTATTCTAAAACTGAAGAGTTTACATAAATAATTAATGAATATCTGATATCGAGAAAAGGCCGCATCTAGTTCCGTTATTGACTTTTAGCTGGCTTTTTGAGTTTTTTTGAATAAAATGTTCTTTTTATTTCAGCTTCTATTCCCAGGATCTTTTTTAAAAACAAGAAGAATCAAAATTAGACATTTGACAAGGAGATTCAGAGGCCTCATGAGGCCTGTAAACGCTTAAAAATTAAAATTAAATTAAATTATTAATGAGCAAAACACAGCTTATTGACATAATGTACAACAATAGCAATGTCACAAACATTCAACATCCAGTACGCTTCAATCGAAATTCATGAAAAATGAATGAAATGATATAATTTATATCAAGATATCTTCTACCCATTTAAGGGAAAAAGAAAATAGCAAAATGCTGGAAATGTCAAATTTTATCATCACTTTTAATTTATTATTTTTTATCATTTTTAGCTTTACTTCTGTAACATATTTATTTTTGCTGTATTTCTGTATACTTTCTATCAAAACTGCAAACCATTATATTGCACAATGCAAAATATAAGCACAACAGAGAACAAAGCGGAGTACACTCCACCGGCAGCGGTCAAATGTCGCAAAGTCTTGAATTTTCGAAATCTTTCGCTTTAAAGCCGAAACTTTAAAATCGACAAAATCTGAAAATTACAAGCTTAAGCCGAAATGTATGCTTTAAACTTTTCAAAGCTTGGTGTGCTCGATACAATAAACAATAAAAAACCTACAGCTGTACGACTGTAAGCGTAATTTGTCATCCATGATATTAAAAGGTAATAAAAGTAACGGTATTCTCGTGAAATTAGGAAATAATTTCACTTGCGTTTTGTCAAAGTTTTAATAGTTTCCCTCGCCTGAAGGCTCGGGAAATTATTAGAATTTTGACCGGAAACGCAAGTGAAATTATTTCTTCATTTCACTCGTCACCATATCAATGATTACCCATACTTGCATTATTGCATGAGACACTCGCTTTAGTAAAAACAACAAAGAATTTAAAACGCTAGCATATATTCACTAAAATAAACTTAGTAGACAAAAAGTGAATAAGAGAGTCAACCAACTCGGAGGTGTTTGTAAGTGGCACTTTCCTATAAAGGGTACGAGTTAACAGCCTTATGATTTCGGCATAAAACGGTAAGAATTTTCTATAAAACGCGCGCGTGTCAAAAAAGAATATTACTTAGTTGCTGTTGAAATGGGGTGTCGTTATTTACCTCTCTGTCGACAATCTACTGTATATATCTTGAAAAGTTGGCCATGGTCATAACATCATGATACTAAAAAAACCTCGCGCTCAGGTTTGTGCTATTAAATAGCATCTACTATGCCAACCAAGTGACGTGACAAACTACCAGCTTAGCCTTATCGCTGGCCGAGTTTCGGGCCAAAACGCTGGCAAAAAGAAAGGTTGAATTAATGAAAGCCGAGAAGATTTCAAAACTAATTAAACGCGAGGTTAAAGAAAAAAATGATCCAATAAGAGCTATGGAAGGCTTGTACTATATCAACAAAAAATATCAACATATTGAGATACAGCTGCTCTAGGCGATTAAATAACTACTGATATAAGACAAGAAAATATGATTTGACAGATGTATTTTCAGATCTTGATTTAATACACCTTATATGATAGGATTTTTCATCTATTCATATTTTGACCACAGTTCTGGAGCAGCCTGTTTCGTGTGATGGGAAAACATATTCGGAGCCGCTATGTTTCTGTGAAAAAGTGAAAGCCAACTGATTCCTTGAAGCTTAAAGTTTTCAGAAACTGATTATATATTCAGACTTCTGATAATTATAACATTCGCGCGGAGATGTAAGACCTGGGTAAACAGATTTTTAAAAACAAGATTTTATACAAAATTTTCAAAAACTAGGACATAACGTAGCCAGACAAATTATCATTCTCTATGAGCTTTCTATGAGCGAATAGTCAACGAGGCGCAGCTCGATCATAGAAAGAAGGGCGATTGTCTTATATTTAAAAATTAGATTATGAGCTCGAGATTTCTATGAGGTGATAGTTGACGAGGCCGAAGGCCGAATCAACTATCACCTCATAGAAATTGAGAGCTCATAATCTAATTGTTTTAGTAAAATTCTAATTCATTTTCCTTCAAATATTGATTTCTAATTATTTTCTACAATATGAACTAGTAGCGAAATCACGCGCGCGGACTGAATTTTTATTTGAAACTTTCAGTTGTAAACTCACGCTCATCAGTTTATTCAGTAATTTTAACGTTTTTTAAAAAATTAAAAATTTAAAAATTCGTGCAACGGTGAATTTCCTTCTTTTAGTCGTCGCTGGAATTGAATTATCCAATAATGTTTCTAAAACTTCCTCCGAAACTAACGTGTCGCCATTCTGTAGAAAACCTTCAGCCACTGTACTAATGGCTGTTAGTATCACCCAACTAGTGGACTAATGCAAATCCTGCATTTTGATTGGCTACGCTACTAGAGGACTATTAGTAATAGTCATCGAGTAGCGAAATTCGTGACGCTTTCTTTCGTTTTATTCCCAAATAAATCTTTCTTCAACTTGCATTTGCTAACTTTATTATTGCTTTTTCTGTCCGACTAGTTGGGTGATACTAAAACAATTAGACCCTTCGCCCTCAAGGGCCACGGGTCAATAGCCCATTCGGCTTCGCCTCATGGGCTATTGACCCGTAGCCCTTGCGGGCTACGGGTCTAATTGTTAAATAGTGTTCAATAGCTCAGCCAATCAGATAACTACTAAATGGAATTAGCATACAGCTTTTTCGAGAAACGTTGCCGGAAAAAAAGCACACAAGTGCACGCGACAAGACGGAAAGGTAGTATGGATAGAAGTATAGAGCTACTGCGCGTGTTGAATACTAATGAGATATTTAACAAATAGATTCCGTTTTGCCTTGTGCGTCTGTTCAGTTATAGATCACAGATGACGTCAAAATGTGGTAAGAACAAAAAAGTGGCCCACGAGCCGCTAGGCGAGTGGGTCACTGATGTTCTTACCACATTTTGACGTCTTCTGTGATCTATAACTGAACAGACGCACAAGGCAAAATGGAATCTATTTGTTTTATACAATAACAAGACTTCTGCACACTTCAGTATCACTAAAGCGCCGGTGAGCCTCGGTTGCAGTTGTTTTCATTTCGAGATAGCCGTTTCTGTAATCACGAAGCACTGTTAAACCGATTTTAAAATACGCAATACGAAGTTAAAATGAAATGTCAACAAAAAAAACTGACCTTTATTCCATTTGCACTCTGCAAGCTTTAACTAAAGGTAAGCGTTTAACGGCGTTAAACTGCCATTCATGGATTTCCCGTAGCGTCTTCAAACTGCTCGAGCATCGGACAAACACTTGCAGCATTCGATAAATATTTTTCAAGTCAGTCACTGTCTACTTTAAGCTTGTTTAGCCCAGTTAAATGTCTCGAAAGGTGTAGAGTATTTGGCGGATTGTTCCTCGATGTAGATTTATAATTAAGCTGAATTTTCTCTTGTTGTTTTCGCTGCAAGTTTTGAAAAACTTTGCCGAGAAGACTGACTTGGACTATGAACTCTGATCACGCGCGCGAGTCACACCACGCAGTGACGTCATCTGTACATCTGGCCCCAGTTGTTCAAAAGATGGATAACGCTATCCACCGGATAAATCACTATCCAGCGGATAAGTGTTAGCAAAACAAACTACACTATCCACTGGATAGTGATTTATCCGGTGGATAGCGTTATCCACCCTTTGAACAACTGGGGCCTGTACTCTAATAGATGACAGGCATCAGCCAATCACAATGCGCGGGGTAACTCGGTTGTTGTATAAAACTACATAATAAACACGAATTTGCACGTTTCTTTCTCTTCAGACATGTGGAAACAAGGTACGTTTAGCCACGCTGAATTTTAAAAGATTGTCCTAACTCAAAGATATGCGACAGTGAAAGTAAAGCTACAGATATAGGCCTTCTGAGAGGAATACAAATTTTAATTTCCATTTGCAAAAATACAACTTGTACATTTCCTCTAGGCCAATATGCAAAATTTCAGTGAATACCCAGGCCACCTTTCGGTCTTGTCGCGTACACTTTGTGCTTTTTTTTTCCGACATCCTTTCTCCAACCTTTCTACGAGTACCATACCAATACTGGCAACATACAAGTAACAAAAAATGTGTTTCTTGTTTGCAAGATAAGATAAATATCGTCCTGAATTCAGCATTCGAGACGCCATTATACTTTTCTACAAAAGGCGAATATATAAGGCGGATCAGAAAGTACCTCACCAATGATGCCCCACAAACGTTTGTTCACTCCATTGTTATAGGCCGCTGAGATTACTGTAAAAGTCTTCTTTATAAAGTGCTCGCGGTACACATTAGTAAGTTACAACACATTCAAAACAGTGCTACCCGACTCATGTGCTCAAAACCGAGGTTTAATCATTTTACACCCGTCTTATTTTCTTCGCATTGGCTACCCATAACCTGCATGCCGTATCGAGTTTAAAACCTTAGTTTTAACTTGTAGACTGGCGCCGTCCTATATCTGCAGTCTAGTTCGATTAAAGGAGCAATGTAAATACCAAAGAAAAATATGGGAGACAGATCATTCCAAAACAGCTGACCTTGCATTGTGTAATATGTTGCCCTGGGTATTGTTATTGATGGCATGTAGATAAGGCATGGGGAATCGCTCTGGCCTGGGACAAGCCCAAACCAGGCTCAGTAGATCGCCAAATAGATGGCGGAGACTTCAAACCGGCTTCCTCGCAGGGCGGGTGGGTGGGAGCCAACCGCTTGATGTCGCAGATTAGAGTAGAGTGCACAAAGGATAGCACGTGTTCCTCTTTTATACAGCTATTTGCATATCATTAATTCATCCCCAGGGCATTTATTACAGACCAATTCAAATTGACTTTGAATAGTCGAACAGTCTGCCTGCAAGTGTTAGAGACATAGATAACTTTTTAGTTTTTAAACGAACAATAAAGACTTATTTAATTAGGAAGGCCTTTGCCTGTTATAGTTAGATTGACAACATTTTAAATTATTAATAATATAAATGAATATTATTAATTATTTTCTTCCAGGTTTCACATAAGCAAAGCGCTTATTGGATAACATTTGGTCCTGCTCCTTCCTTGAAGAAAATAGACGGTCGCTGATTGGCTGCTTCTTGAATATCCCGTATGATGATCCGAACGATCCATCGATTAATCAAACGTACCAAAATTCTCAATTTAATACAATAAAAGAACTGAGTGATCTTGTAGAGGCCATAAAATTATCAAATAACTGTTTTTTTTACACAAGCTCGTCATTTTCTTACTTCGAGAACACCCTCAAACTTGTTTGGGTTGCTTTTTTCATTCAAGTGATATTTCATATTCTTGTCTTCAGTCCTCTCACGTTTTGGCTACACACAATACAATTTACTTCAAATTAATTAATCAAACTTTGAAATAGCTATATTATCACCAAAATTGATACCTCTTATTCCTTTTAAAGTAAACTTAAAACTCGCGAAAAACTGTTCTGCCAATTTAACTAAGAGTATGGCAGTGCTACGTATGTTATTGCGTATGTTATTTTGGTGAGCATACGATTAACGCTAATCGTATGGCCCCCAAAATATAACAACACGCAATAACATATGTATTAAGGCGTTTTCTGTAACGTTCGTTTACAGCATATTTTAGTTATTATTCACTTCCATGGGAAGTTGTAGCTAGGCACGCGAATGTGCTATATATGCTGTTCTTTGCTAGTTGTATTCATTCCCTGAAGAAGTCTCAGTTAGAGACGAAACGCGGCGGAAATAAACGACAAGCTTACAACTACAAGAAGTCTTTCCTTGTGCTGCTCATGCACTAGTCTTCGTTAAAAAATTAAAAAAAGTTTCTCTGACTTCTATGCAAACCATTTTTTTAATACATATGATGTTTGCAAACAATTTATTTTGTCTTTTTAGGCCCTGCAAACAATTTTTTTCAATATTTTTCATCCCCCCTCCCCCCTCCAGGAAAATAATGGTCCGTCGATCCCTTATTAAAAGAAAAAATATTGCACGCGGCGAGGAGAACTTATGGCTTGAACTTGCGATGGATAAAATCAAAATTCATTAAGCAAATACCTGTATGGAATGATAGGCTGGTGACGAGTTACGTTCAAGCAAAAGGTGCGGGAAAGCTTGGTGAGATATCTCTTTAGATCCACTTTACCTAACTCCTGGAATACAACATGGTTTCTAAGCTGTGGAGGAGCTTCTTGTCTGATTTGTTCGATATATTCATAACGTATTACCGTTTTATTTTTTTGGTTTCTTTCATATGTACGATGTATAGGATTACCAGCTGTGACAGGAGCGAACAGAAGTGCTTGGCCGGGAAATTTCACCTCGACGGTGGTAAAAGTGTATATATTAACGTTGAGCCAAATGCGGTGCTCATATTGCGTCGGATATGGAAGGAGATGTTCAACAGCTTTATAATGAAAAGCGTTAAAGATTGCGTCAAAAAACACAGTAGGCAGTATTAGAGATGTCTCATTTATACCACACAATTCTCTCCTTCTTGTAAGCACAACATCTGCTCCATTGTGAGTCTGATAATCCAGCACTCCAACGGCTGGCTCGTAATCTAACAACCACTTCTCCACAGCACGAAATGGCGACATCCTTCTCATGTCGACAGGTGTAAATTTGTTGTACTTGAGAACCGTGTCGTCGTTTATAAATATGTAATAATGGTAACCCGGTCTTCTATCCAATGCGGCAAAAAAGAGCACATTTCTTCCTGATGCCCAGCCGGTATTTGGATCAAACAAATAGCTGACGTGTGATCGATTGTCTTCTCGACATTTAGTTCGGAAACTTAGCACTATGACATCACAGTCGCACGTCTCGGGATCACCAATTTGAGAAAAAGTTGCCAAGTTTGAAGGAAGGCATTGCTCGGTTTCTGTGAGATAAATGAAAGGCTTCGTAGGTAAAACTTCCATGCTACTCTGTGCTTTATATTGATCGTGAAGTTCCAAGTTGCTGTCGGCGTAAAATTTATCGTCGAACTGTTTGAAAAACTCGTTGATCTTCGGAATGTTTTCTGACACAAAAAATATCATGGCCACGATGATAATGGAACTTAAGGCTGTCATGAGTAAAAAGACACCCCTCAACTTCATTTCAGTGCAGGGTTTAGAGTTTCTGGGTATTCCGTGTGGAAGTGTTTTAGGAACTGAAGCTGGGCTAAATGTTAAAACAATTTATGCTTTGCTCAAATAGTTGCCAAAATATCTACGATTGCTAGGAAACGATAATCAGGTGATCACGATAGAATTTCAGTTCGCTTCTTTTTTTTTCAACATCATGGCAAAGTTCTACTTTCAGTTGCTTCCTACCAGAAGCTGAGCAAGGTAAAAGAAATATATAATGAATGTGTATAAAAATCTATCACGGAAATTAAAAAACAACAATGAAGAAGCATACATCGAGAATAAATTTCTGCCCATAGGGCCTCAGGGTCCTGTCAGAATATTGCTTCAATTCTGACAGAATCTGAATATCTCTGAATATGAATATTACGGGTTTGAATACCGGTAATGGTCGCTTATGTTGTAAGATCTTCCTCAACAGTGAACCGATCGAGCCAGCAAATTAGATTGAAAAAGTGAAAGATAAAAAGTAGCTTACGAGAGCTGCGTAACTATTCGTTCAGCGCCACGGGGTGCTCTCAAGTTCTGTCTCAGATTCTGTCATGCAAAATTTGGTGAAATTTCACAAGACGATGTGAACATATATTACAATGTTTGAAGATCTCTCTTAACAGTCGACTAATTGAAGGACGTATATTTATAATTGAGAATTGTTACTCTTTGTAAAAAACAGAACGGTTAACTGACGTTTTGTTCCGAGCTGACCGTTTCTTGTGCACTAAAGTTTAGCGCAAATCATAAATTATCCTTTGGCTAATCATGACACCGTGACGTCTCGTCTAAGGCCCGGTTCAGACGCCGATCTTTTCATGAGCCGAACCTAATTCCTTGAATTAAGTACATGAAAAGATCGGCGTCTGAATCAAATTAGAACGGCTATTTCAATTTGGAACGGCTCACCCGTTCTTCCCGCCTGGCTTGGCCGAGAATTTCGCCTGTGGAACGCCTTTCGAACGGCTTTGATTCAGACGCCGTACTTTTCATGTGCCGATCCTAATTCATAAGTTATTATAATGTATTTTGCCTGGTTTTATTGGAACTGTATTAGGAACGGCCAAAAAGTACGGCGTCTGAATCAAGAGGCGTACTTTTGTCAATTTGGGTCGGTCCAAATTCGAATTGAGTTCGGCTCATGAAAAGTACGGCGTCTGAACCGGGCCTAACTGATTTCACGGCACTGACAAATACATCAAGCCAAAATGCGCCCATGAAAATATCTTTTACCGCCATCTCAATAGATTGACCTTTGCAAGAAAACAAGCTGCCATATATAATAATAAATGTGTGCTCGGATCGAGATGAACACTCTCCAAGCAACCATGTATAATTTTGTTTATTTTGTAAACACACTAATAACGAAGTTTTGACAATTTTCCGGAGATCCTTTTCGATCATTTTTGAAGAGTTTTGAAGATTCGCCGAGTTGTCCGAAAGCCATACGAACGTTTCCGAATACTTCCTTAAAAAAATCTCAAAGATTACCGGATTTTTTCGAAATTCGTCGAAGAATTCCGAGGAAGATTCGAAAATGTTTAGACTATGCACAAATTTAAGTGTCAAACATCATTGCAGTCATGCTTAGACGTGTGTTCAATTGCGGTTTATCTCAGAACTGGAAATTTATTGTAAAACACTGCTGTTTATATGATAAAAAATATATGATAAGTTATTTAACATGAGATGCGTATTATTTATTTCATTTTGTTTGGTTTAAGAGCCGTTTTATTGAATTACAAGTACATTTCAAGGTTTCAGAAACACAATTAATTTTCTAGTGTTGAGGCAACCGCGGGATGGTTATACAGATAAATTCCTGCTCGATTAATCAGAACGTTCAGTTCGGCAACTATTTCGGATCTTCTCGTTAACCAACACTGCACTTTTACGCGGGATTTTTAAGAACACGAGAACACTTCTCGAGTGTTCTTAAAAAATTCCCAAGTGCTTATATATATATAAAAAAAAATGCACGAGGATGAAGTTTTTTATTTCTTTTATAAAATGCTAAGGAAATAGCGCGCGCTCAAAACTATGACGTAAGCAGCGTGCATTATAACTCGATAAAACACGCGCGTAACATGACTAACATGCTTTATGGAACTATAATGAACTTGAACTGACCAATCACAGCACGCGCAATTACTCGAACATTTTATAATTATGAATATTTATTTTCTCTTGTTCGTTTTCTATATATGTGATTCATTCAACTTAGAGTTGACAAGGCGGCACCACCGACTTTGCTCGAAACATCCACTTCATTTCTGATAATAATTAAAAAAGTAAACTACCCAAGTGTTCGTAAAATATCCAGCAACAATAAGCGAGACTGGAGAATTTACTTAACTTAAGAATTATTCCATTCGCACTTGTTGGAAATTTAGTAAGTAAACCCTTTCCCAAGTCCTCTCATTTATTGGTTTTGGCAAGCCAGAGATGGAGACGAGCTGATCACAAAATGAAATATCAATATTTATCTAACAGTCTCTCAAAATGTACGTATTCAATACAAACCTTCTCAAACAAAACAAACTCATTTTGTATTCAATTTATAAAGGATTGAAAAATAACGAGTTTGTGATTTTATACTGAAAACCGTCAATTTGACCAATCTCGTTCCCAGGGTTTCTCTCTATTTTGCAACTGCGAGTAAGGAAGAGGATATTGTCTTATCTTACCTTATTCTCAGAATTCAAACTACATTAAAATGAAAATGCATTGGAAGAGAAAAATTATAAATTAAACGTGGGATGTTTAAGATTCAATTTCATTGAGCAAATGCCTATATGGAATGATAGGCTGGTGACGAGTTACGTTCAAGCAAAAGGTGCGTGAAAGCTTGGTGAGATATCTCTTTAGACCCAGCACATGCTTATGTAACTCTTGCAATACAAAATGGTTTCTAAGCTTTAGAGGAGATTCTTGTCTGATTTGTTCGATATACTCAAGCCACACCTTTCTGTGATCTGTTTGGTTTTTTTTGGTATATTGACGATGAATAGGATTTAACGCTGTGACGGGAGCAAACAGAAGTGCTTGGCCGGGAAATTTGACTTCGACTGTAATAACAGTGTGTATATTAATATTCAGCCAATTACGGTGTTCATATTGCGTCGGATATGGGAGGAGATGTTCAACAGCTTTATAATGAAAAGCGTTAAAGATTGCATCGAAAAACACAGTAGGCAGTATAAGAGATGTCTCGTTTATACCACACAGTTCTCTCCTTCTTTTGAGCACAGTATCCGCTCCATTGTGATGCGTATAGTGCAGCACTCCCACGGCTGGCTCGTAATCTAACAACCACTTCTCCACAGCTCGAAACGGCGACATTTTTCTGATGTCGACAGGTGTAAATTCGTTGTGCGTGAGAATCGTGTCGTCGTTTATAAATATGTAATAATGGTAACCCGGTCTTCTGTCCAATGCGGCAAAAAAGAGCACATTTCTTCCTGATGCCCAGCCGGTATTTGGATCAAACAAATAGCTGACGTGTGATCGATTGTCTTCTCGACATTTGGTTCGGAAACTTAGCACTATGACATCACAGTCGCACGTCTCGGGATCACCAATTTGAGAAGAAGTTGCCAAGTTTGGAGGAAGGCATTGTTCGGTTTCTGTGAGATAAATAAATGGCTTCATAGGTGTAACTTCTGTACTTTTCTGTGTTACGAATTCATGATGTTCCTCCACGATCCGTCGAAAGTTTTCGGACACATAGAAAACCATGCCGACGATAATAACGGCAGTAAAGGCCATCATGAACAGAAGGATAACCCTTAATTTCATTTCAGAATCTTCAATTGTGAGTACCCACTTGAAGTTGTTTCTGCGCCACGTTTCAACGTGATTTAGAAATTTGGCTAAATTTCTACCAGGATATCAACGATTGCTTGGGAACAATTGTCACAGAGTTTCGTTATTTAAAAGAAATTCAACGCGCTTCAGTTGTTTCGCTGTTAACAAGTAAAAAATTGAATGGTAAATAATAAAGAATTGAATATGTGAATATCACGAGGTTGAATACCGGGAACGATGATATCACTTATATTCGAAGATCTCTATAACAAGAAAGCTTAATATAATATGGAAATTAAAGTCACGCTTCATGGATGGAAACAATGTTAGAGAGGCTAAGCACCACGTTTGTTTTTCCTGCGAACGGCCAAAAAAAAAAATTCAGTTTTTTTTTGTTTGCCGTTTGTCGCGTTTACGTCAAAGTGAGTAGTTTCGTGTTTAGTTATCTCACATTTTAAACTCCAGTATTAGGTATAATTATACATAATTATTGCTGTGCACGGCGAACGTTACAAAACTGGTCGATTATTGCATACTAAAAACTCGATTTTCATTTTACGAATAATTATTCTGGTTTAATAATGTCTCGAGGCTATTCAGCAGAACTCGTTTCGCGTGAATATTAACACTGCTTATGACATTTCGACGTTTTACCCAATACATTGGAAATACGGCAATATAAACATTATTCGCGTCTCATAAAAATAGATTAACCTTTAAAAAATAACACCTCAGCCGAATTTACTTTGAAAAAGGAAAACAAAGAAAAAAAATTAAAAAAGATCCGATTGAAATATTATTTTGATGTGCCAGAAATATATAGAATTTCTGGCGTTTGAGTGAATACGAATTAGCCTAGACTATTCAATTTCCAGCTAATTCTAGACTGTTCAAAGTCTCTTATTTTCCTGTGAAGTCGCAGAGATCGATCGTTGAGTTCGAACGGTCTTGGTTTCTTTATGCTAGCGAAACCTGGGGAGAGTACAAAATGCCCGTGGGTAGGGGCGCTGGTGTCATTTTGTACTCTTCCCATTTTTCGCTCGCATAAAGAAACCAAAATGGCGACCCCCCGAACTCAACTATCCATCTCTGCGACTTCACAGAAAAATAAGGGACTGTGAAAAGTCTAGAATTAGCTGGAAATTGAATATTTTTACTTCTCCACTAGCCTGTGGAGGAGGCAGCATGGGAACCCCTTACTTGGTTAAGAGTCAGTTAACTCTCCAAATACGCGGCCGCATTAGATTTTTTTTAAACCCAGTTAATTGTAATTGATTCAGTTGGAATAGCCCGGCTAACTCGCTAAGTGCGCCCGCGGCCATTGTCGGCTTGCGGTTTTTCGGGCTTGTTTTGTTTGAGACCCAGAAAGCGATAAGTTGGAAACTTTCTTTTGTTCTGGTAAGATAGAAAATAATATTTTTATAAGCAAAATTATAAAATAATTTGGGTTAACCTCGGTGTAAGAACCTGTGATATTTTTCTTTGTTTTAAAGCTATTGTTTTCCTTCTCTATCTTTGTTTTGCCATCTCTTTGTTGTATTGTTCGTTCTTTGTTTTACGTCACCGGTGAGTTTCACAGGTTCTTACACCGAGGATGCATGAGCCAATAATTTTACCACTGCTATTTTGACGGAATATTAAACCAAAGATATGAAAGATTTGACTACGCTGGCCCAAAGTGGATATGCTGGAATTTTAAAAGTTGCCGCAATTTTAAATAATTTCTGCTGCAAATTTAAGAGTTGCTGCAATTTGAAATAATTTTCTGCAAACAAATTCAAGTCCCTGTATAATAAATAAACTTACTGTAACTTTGTTCTTTAAGTTGCGGCAAATAAATAAAAGTTGCTGCAAATGTAAACAGTCATTGGAAAGAAAAAAAGTTGCTGCAAAAATAAGAAGTTGTTGTAAATAAACAGAGGCTGCTGCAAGTGAAAAGAAGTTGCTTCAAAAATAAAAATAGAACACAATGCGCAAGTTGCTGAATAATAAAGAGACTTACTGCAATTTTCTTTAAGGTGGGGTTTTAGCTGAATTTGAGTGAAATTTTAAGAGGTTTAAAGAAGGGATAGAAGAAGAAAATAATTTTTGGAACGCCACCAGACTGTTGACCCCAACGCAAGAGCACCCCAGGCTGTCAGGGGACTTTTTGGGTGTCCATCTTCTAATTTTTAACTTTGATTTTTAATTTTAAAATCACATTAAATCTTAACCATTTCTTATTTCTCTTACTTTTACTAATCCATTAAGAAAGACTATGATATCTCCTCCCAAAATAACCCCAAATTTACAAAGCACCGCAAAATATAGATTCATGAAATAAGTGAACAGTTTTTCGATTGCTTGAAACGCGAACGAGATATTCGCATTAAACCGAAGTTATGCGGAGGAAAAACGGCCTTCAGGTAGAACCCCGCCTTAAGTTGCTGCAAATAGATAAAAATTGCTGAACTTCTCTACAAAAATAAAAAGGTGCTGCAAACATTAAAAAGTTGCTGCAAAAATAAAAAGTTGCTGCAAAAATAAAAAGCTACTGCAAATAAACAGAGGATGCTGCAAAAAAAGGAGGTGCTGTAAAAATAAAAATAGAACATAAAGCCCACGCGTGGTCTGGAGCTATTCTCCTCTTCAGAGGCCGCGATCCTTTTGGTCAGCACCAAAAACCAATACGCCAATAGGCCAAATATTGTCACAAGTGCGGGGATCGTCTACAGCGGAAAGTCACCAAGGGTGCAGCAAGTATACTGAAGAACGCTCAAAGAAAGATGAAAGTGGTGGAAATGCTATCGCCACTGGAAGTGGCAGAAAAGCCTTAAGGTTGTAAACCTTTACTCAGTTTCGATTCCGAAAGGAAGAGGACATATCGAAGCATTTTATGAGCAAAACAGTAAATAAAGCTTCATCATAACGTTGTGTCTAGTTACCCGGCAACTGGGAAGTGTTTTCAAAAACCTAGATACCGAACAGTCTAAAATTTTATAGAATTTCCATGAAATATCTCATTAAATTCTTTTGAGAATATTAGATGTTTCTTTAAAAATGTCATGCGATTTCAGTTATGATTTTGGCTTTGTACTTGAGGAATTTTTTGAGCTTGGGCATACACTAAAATCCCGATGATTTTTACACTTAAAAATATTCGTGCCCTGGCACGCAGCCAACTCAGCATGGAATAGTATTCAAAAAAATCTAAATTAAATCCCTCTGAAAGTATTTAGCACTTCTAAATAATGCTTTGGTTTTGTAGTGGACGAGTTCTCCCAACTTCGGCATACTATAAAAATCTCGACTCATAGGAACGATTGTTCAAAAAACTAGATACCCGACAGTCAGAAATGCTCATAGTTTCTTCACGAAATCTTGCGCATTCTCTGCATCTTAGTTGCGCCCTAGGCTCGATTACCACCCGCTGTTCGGGGAATGAGCCAGCGCTCCTTCCCGAAACGACGGCTGGACGCGTGGATTGACAATTGTTGATTTCCACCAATCAGAACGTTCCCTGCTCAAATCGTGCAGGCAGAATAAATTATTTTTCTGGAGCAGATTTCGAAATGACGAATGCGAGAGTGTACTTTGACAAGGCATGCGTTCATGTTTTGGAGTGCTTTAATTCTAGCACAAACTTTAAAGCAAGGGACCGCAAACGAAAATGCTGCTAAAGTAGGATCCAACAAGGGATCTGATCAGCGTGAAAATGATAAATGACAAACAATACTGCAAGGCTGATCGTACTACATAAAAAGTAAACTTTGTGAGACACCAACACGACTTGTTTGTCATTTATCATTTTCACGCTGATCAGATCCCTTGTTGGATCCTACTTTAGCAGCATTTTCGTTTGCGGTCCCTTGCTTTAAAGTTTGTGCTTTTACGTATTTTTTGGACCGTAGATCTTTTCAGATCCGATATGCTGCGTTTTTATTCAGCATGGTTGTGTCCATGCGCTTAAATGTTCGGAATGGCCGTGCCATCCACATTTAGGACATTTCGCTTTGTGAGACATCATCGTGACACTTTGGTCTCCTTGTCCCCCGAAACACGTGATGTGGCAGTGCGTGATTCGGGGGACAAGTGAGTTCAAACTACGGAACTTGATATAGTGTACATTGGGCAATCTATTTGCGTTGGCTCTTTCGCTGGCGTTATTTAGATTTGCTACACCGTGCTGACGAGTTCCAAAAAGAACGAAACAGCTGTCCACGGTTGCAATCCCACTATATCGGTTCTAGTCGTGTTGGTGTCTCACAAAGTTTACTTTTTATGTAGTACGATCAGCCTTGCAGTATTGTTTGTCATTTAATTCTAGACCTGGAAGATTTACAACAAGAAAGCATTGGAGGAGCTGGATAAAGGTGAAAATGATTTTGTAATTCAACCTACAGTCGGAACCGGTGGTTATTGACATCGTGAAAGAGACGACGGCTGTTCGCAAATGTTGGAGCCGCAACTAGCTTCGCGTCTCTTTAAAACAAACTCTATAGCTATTACGTGGTTAAGTTACAGCAGTCTCTGGTGAAGCCGGACAAAGATAAATATTTCATCTGTGATTTAAGATACAAAACATCGTGCAAGATTTGTAACAGTTTAATTAGACAGCCGAGTTTAGCTGTTTAAATACAAGTAATCATCATCTTTAACGAAAAATTTTCAGATCTTGTCCGTTCAGTCGGTTCAGAGCGAACATTTTGCGAAGTCAAAATATCTTGCAAATAGAAGTGAGCCAAATCAAACCGCTCGAGCAGAGCATCAAGCAAACATGTAACATGTCGATAAGGAAGACAAATCGTTATCCGCAGTAGGGAGTCTGTGTTGGCCTGTCGCGATTCTCAGTAACATTTGCTTCGCTTTGTCTCAGAATTTTTTTAGACACTAGATACTCCTTTAGCAATCTAAAATATAAACTTATCGGGTAAGCCGTAAAGGAAAAGTTCGTCTGCAGTATTGGAACGAGAAAACATGTGTTTTGGATGCCATTTCCGGTGATCAGTAACGACGCATAAATTAAATTTTGAATCTACGTCACAGACACGATCGGCCACTCACGCGTCCAGCCCAACCTCGTTCCCAGGGTCCTCTCTATATCTCTAGAGAAAGGACCCTGGTTGCGGCTGGTCACGTGATCTGCTAGATTTTAGCAGATTCCAAAGAAATGATTTAATTGAGGGGTGGGAAAGGTAAAAATTGTCTTAACATAGCTGAAGTATTGAGCCCGGTAGGGAGTGGAAATTGTAACATTAAAATGACATCGCTTGGAGTGCGGGAAAACCTTTGTGTTTTCGGTGAGTCTTTTAACGAGAATGTCGACTCGGAATTTTCAAGCGACTCCAAAAAAGAATTCTGAGGTATCTGTCCCGGTAACTCCAAAAAAGATTTTTAAAGCATCAGTCCCAGCAGATTTTAGTACATTGCAGGCTGTGCAAAGCAGTTGGGGACAGGACATGGTCAAAAAAACTTTTTTCACGGGCAAATCGACCACTGCTGGCTGCCGCATCGATGCCGCAGGAGATATCTTTGTCGGGTCAAACTTTGATACAAGATAAATATATAGAGTTTAAGACAAATATATAGATTGTTTAATCATTTGCTTGAGTTTACAATGTTTCTTAACAAGTGGCCACAGTTTTTATAAGCGTATACGGTTGCCCATATAGGTGCAAGATAAATTTGAAACTGAATATCTTACGGCAGAATAAATTTGCTCACAAGAAAATGAATTATCTCCAGGCACAACAAAATATACTCACGGCAATAGAAGTTTCTTTTTGACACATACCTTACTTTTCTGGCCTGTACTGAACTGGCTCTCATTAATAAAACTTTTCTCCGTTAATATCTTGCCGTGTGCTTGATGAAGGCGAAGAAATTTGTTTTGATTTTACTTCAAAACAGACAGGCGTAAGTTAATTTTAGTCAAGTCTTTCTGTTTACCGTCGCTTCGAAAAACTACACCTGTATAAACTGTAGGAGTTTCTTTTAAGAAAATTCACGGCTTAAACAGCTGTCTGCGGTTGCAATCCTGCTCTATCGGTTCTAGTCGTGGTGTTGTCTCGCAAAGTTTACTTTTCACGTAGTATGATCAGCCTTGCTCACAGTTTATTGTTATTTCATTTTTTTGCTGATCAGATCTCTCAGTAGATCCTACGAATAGCAGCATTATCGTTTGCGGTCCCTTGCAGTTTTAGTCTTACTTCTAAGAAAATGCCTCCCACATGGGAGGGAAAGAGTTGAACAACTCTTATATAATGCTATTCGCATTATGGGTGCGGGTGGACCGGTGAGGGTGGGACTCTGCAGAGACTCTGCTCCCAGTAACGCTACCCCGTGAGGGGGGTAGGGGGAAGCTGAGACGGGGGAGCATTTTACTCGAAGTATTTTTCATTTTTTGTTGTTGTTATATTAACATATTAAAAGGCGCGTTTTAACTTGAACCAGAAACTCATAAGGAGTTGAAACGTATAACTCGCGTTCACAGCGTTCGAACATTCAGTTTGCCAAGTACCATATTTGGAAACACAAGGAGCTTGTACGCGAATGATTTACACACGTAACGACACACGCAAGAAAATTTTCGCTTTTGCGGTAAGTCACTTGAATTCCGACCTAAACGCCGTGAATTACTCACAGAAACTAAAGAAATTCATCAACAGTATCCAAGTGAAGATCTCCGGACCATTAAATGACGATGAAACAGGAATTTAACCAAATTTAACTCTATTTAACCAAAGTTGTTTAAAAACAAGATTACGCCTTTAGCGCGAGCTAGCGCGCGCTGTGAATTTAATCCAAATATTGCAATTTTGATTGGTTGATTTTTTTCTCGTGGTTTTCCAAATATGGTACTTAATGGAAACGAATGTTCAAACGCTTTGTACAATGCGAATCATAGGGAGTTACACGTTTTAACCCTTATGGGTTTCTGCTTGAACGACATTAAAGGAATTTCTCTGGCACTGTAAACTCGATGTAAATGTCAAACAAGCTATGTAATTGCGTGCGTTTAACCCTTTCACTGCTGAATTTCCCCCCAAAACGCGGTTTTTTAACCGTTTAACCCAATTTTTGTTGTTACGATGCTAATTTTGCCCAAACTTTGCTATAAAAGCACTTTTTTTTTTACATCGCAGCAACATTTTGATAGAGATTCAATGTAACAGTGTACAATTTTTCACTTTGGTGCATGCGCATAAGCCAAAATTTGGACTTTTTTTTTTTTTGCTGAATCCGTTCCAAATTTTCTCTTGCTCCTTTTCCTTCTTTTTTTTTTCCTGCTTTCTTATCCTCTTTCCTTTCTGCTCTTCACATCCTTCTTTCTGGCAGGATAAGTTTGGACAAAATCATCGGTAAAACCTGAAAAGGGGACGTTGATCAATTACAGGTGTGTTGGCCTGCTTATGCACCAATTTTGAACCAAAAACGCAGCCTGTTTTTTTCGATTAGCGCCATCAGAATGCAGTCGATATAGCAAATGCATGGTCCTATAGAAAGATCAATCCACGCTGTGTCAGTTGCTCATCTGAAAAGTTGATTGACGTGTAAACTGATGATGTCACAAGTGGTTCAATGACCACTCCTCCAAATGTCGACAAAAGTCGACTTTCGCAATGAAAGGGTTAAAAGTATATCCCAGATGTTACAGGTGTCTCAGAGCAGTTTCAATCCCATCATCCTCTATTTACTGAGCGCCGACTTTCGTAAAGCATTGTCTGAAATGTGCACAGTTGGCACAACAAGGTTCAAAGGAAGAAGAAGAGTCTTTGTTTTACCCGCGATACAGCAAATTAACAACCTGACGTACTCTGCAGTAAACACTAGTCCGGTCGATACCAGTTTGTAGTTTAACTCTGAAATCGAAGAAGGCGTTTAACACCTTTATGCTTCCGAAGTTGTCTGAAAATGATAAAAAATAACTGAAACTAAATTAATTATGAAATTTAACTATAATGCAAACTATTTGTTAAGGGTCAGTCTGATCTAGCAAATCCGAGCCACCTGCAGAAAATGACTGAATATAATATGATAGTTAACCAATGTTAACTGGATATAATTCGTTGTCAGTGAATTCGAAGTCTTTCGTTTCTTTAGCGTTGCGATCGTTGTCTATGATTTTATTAGTGTGTTTTTCAAGCCAAGAATAGAAGATACTTACAGTAAAGGAGTATGGACCTGTTGAAATAAAAGATAACACCTAATTACCAAAAATACAGCATGTGAGCCCGGTTAGCTCAGTCGGTAGAGCATCAGACTTTTAATCTGAGGGTCATGGGTTCAAGTCCCATATCGGGCGAACGAAATTTTATCCGTTTTTTTCTTTTAGTTCTCCAATTTTGTTAATTAGAGATAAAAATGGAAGTTAGTGTAAACCGATCTACTTCAGTATGTTATTCTAAGTAATCAACCACTTTTTTATTTTAGCACTTTAAATTTCACAGCATTTAGACAAAACAGTTTTGTTTAGCCATGTATGCCTTCGTTTCAAAGTAAAAATGCATCATGCAACACAATTATGGTGCCGGAGTCGTATGAAGGCTGCGACTAAAACTTCAAACCCCTCCCCTCCCCTGAGAACATTTTCGTTATTTTATTGAAAAGAAGGTAAAATTTATTCCTCCCAAATATCCCTAATAGGGCCTCTATTTAGTACGCTTTTTTAAACTCTGGTAATGAATATCTGAATAAGTACACTGACATAATCTATTTATGAGTTACACCGAGGCAACAAAGCTCGATTATCTTGCTTTTTTAGATTAAAATCTCTATAAGAACATTTTCCTCTTTTTCTTTCAGTCTGTCGAGCAAGAAGCGAAAAACAGTGCTTCGCCTAGTGGATTTCTTTCCGGCCATTTTCCACTTGCGTTCCTTTTTCACTTCATGCTCAACGGACAATGAAAAAAGAGATCGCTCGTAGTCGGTCAGTCAAGCTCTCAGTAAGGCTATAACGTGTAGACCTGTGTAGTATCTTCTAAACAGTGCAAAATAGCTCGATAAATCCCCAACGATTTTTCTATGTCAATTTTTAGTGTCAATTTTGCAACGAAGACATGCACTCACCAGAGTTAATTTTTTTCTAACCACTCTTTATCTATTGAAAGCATATATTTTTATTCTAAAATTTGGAACTGTAATAAAACCCATAAAATGATGATTTTCGGTTTGTTTACAACGAATGAGGAAACTTTTTGCAGATGCCTCCAATGTAATTTCGAAACAAGATCTGACCACAACCGGCGGAAACTCCTTGCCCTACTCTTTGTGATAAGCGTGAGGGTTCTTCAGTTAACGTCCCCTGCTGACCAAAACCGTGAAGATGCAGGAGACGGGACCTACGGTTTATCGTCCTCATCCGAGAAGACTGGAATGTCTACCATTTGCCGATGTCATCAAAAGGTAGCAAATTCCTCTCAGTTATTTTAAAACCCCGAGTGTCGGTCCGGCCAGGGCTCGAACCCTCAACTTTCAATACGGTCTTATGTATTCGTGTGCAATATTGTATTCGTGGCATTCTCGTCCCCATAGTCCTCTTCGCTCCTCTTAGCCGCCTGGGGCCTTTGCACGAAAAACGAAGGGCTCTGGGGACACAGGATTTCCAGTCCTAGATTCCAGGAATTCCGTTCTTGATGTATGCAGTCGTGATGTTTCTAAAGACTGTGTGGGAAAGTCATGGCGGTTTTTACTTCCGCTCAAGATTTCTTTGTTTCAAACAGCCAACCAAGAAAATTCGAATTAATTCAAAAACCCTATGTCCCCAGAACCCTTCGTTTCTCGTGCCAAGGCCCCGCCGGCTAAAAGAAGCGAAAAGGGCTATGGGAACGAGAATGTATTCATGGCCGAAGACGATCTATAAAAATGCGTTTGAGCCAAATCTTAATTATCTTTTAGAATAAAAAACTGAGTTTAAGCTTGTATGGATCTGGTAGAGGTCATACAATTATCAAATAACTGTTTTGTTTTTACAAGCTCGTCATTTCGTCACT